>VCRD01000115.1:288171-305541 GCA_006783055.1 Trinorchestia longiramus
TAGCAAGAAGTCACAGCCGCTTCGAGGTGAGGCGGAAACAGAAATTGTCGCACCAAGTGAGGGGCAAAGTCGGCTGAACGAGGAGGTGCTTGATGGTGGTGCAAAAAATCGCCTGGCCACCGCAGAAGCTGATGGTAGTCAGTGAGTTCACCCACAGAGTGGCGGGTGCCGTTGGCTGTGTACAGAGGAAGCAAGTGCGGAAACGCAGGAAGATAGTGAGAGAGCGGAGGAAGAGATACGGATTCAGATCGAGAAGTTGGAGAGTGAGGTTGGGAGAAAAAGAAATTCGGAGAATGAGACGGGAGAGAGTAAGAGGTCGGGGTTGGTGGAGTTGGTGCCCTAGGAGGAGATGGAGGTGATGGTGGAGATGCAGGAGATACTGGGGAAAGTGATCGCTGAGATGGGGTTTGAGGTGATCGTGGCGAGTGCGGTGAAGGAGTTTTGGGAGACGGTGAAGGAGTTTGATGAACAGGTGATGGTGGAGTTTCCTGACCGGACTCAGGGGCAAATCTAGTGCGTGATCGAGGTTTATGAGTTGCGTATTTATGATGTTTGGATCGTGTTGGTGGTTGATGATGTTGAGTATGACGACTTGGTCGATGACTCTGAGAACTTGGCGCAGACTGGCCTTCGGATTCGTAAACTGAGGGAACAGGTTCTTGAAGAGACTTAGCTCCGTGTTGCTGGCGTTGATGTTTCTGTTGCTGATCAAGCTCGTTCAGAAGAAGAGTGTTTGCTAGAGCGACAGTATTGATATAAAGGTTCTCGTCCGTCAGACGATAATATGGCTCAACTTGATTAACATACGTTTGGTTTTGAGTCGACTGTGGTGGAACAGGAGGAGCTCTCGTGGGCCGCTCTATCTGGAGAGGGAGAGGATAATTGATGTACTGGTTAGAGGCGTATCGGCAGTGAGACACGTGGTATGATTCGTCTGATTCTCCCTCAAGACGTCGAGAATCTTTAGCCTGGCGCTTAGAAAGAACGGGTTCTTGTTGTACTCCAGGATCTTCAGCTTTTGACTGTTGCTGTTTTGCTTGTTTATTGGCTTGGTATTGACTGCAGAAAGGTTCGTGATATGAATCGTTGTCTTCTTTTTCCCAGGTTTTGTCTTCAGGAGCTGGGGAACCGACGGTCCGCAAGCTTTGCTGACTCTGATAAGGACAGTTGGGTTCGTGATAAGATTCGTTATCTTCACATGCTTCTTTGCTGTCTGAGCGAGGAGATGAATGGCTGCGATTTTGAAAACGACAGTGTGGTTCGTGGTAATTGTCGCTGTCTTCTTCAGACTTGACTTGCTGTTGTGGAGGTTGCTGTTGCTCTTGTACTTGTTGTTGTTGCTGCTGCTGCTGTTGCAATAATTTTTGAGTTTTTCGCTGTTGATATTGGCTGCAGTGTGGTTCGTGATAGGAACCGTCGTCACTAAACTGGTTCTTATCAGATTGTTGGGAATCACTCTGCAGGGCTGGAGGTTGCTGTTTCTGTTGTTGCTGAACCTTTTTCTGGTATTGCGAGCAATGAGGTTCGTGATAAGAGCCTGTGTCCTCTTGAGGAGTAGCAGAAGTTGGAGTTTGCTCCCGTTGTTGAACTTCTGCTGACTTCGGCTGCTGCGGATGTTGCTTTTGTTGGTGCAAAGACTGACTTTGCTTTTGAAAAGGACAATCCGGCTTGTGGTAGGAAGAATCACTGTCGTCGTCTTCCCGATTATTCTGATGCACTTGCACGTGATGTCGTCCGTGCTTCTGTCGCTGCTGACAGTGCGGTGCGTGATACGAATCTTCGGAGTCGGTACCACGCTCAGGCTGAGTTTTGGGGTGCTGGTAGTGCTGCGACTGCTGAGAGCGGCTTCTTTGGTACTGCGTGCAGTGCGGTTCGTGGTACGAATCTTCGTCCTCGTCAAGCACTTGACGGCTCGATCGACGGTGACGGCGATGACGATCTCGATGATGCGGAATGCGCTGCGGCTCGTGGTAGTGGTTTTCCTCTTCGACCGGGTGATGGCGCGCCTTGTGGTGAGGAGGTGAACGTGATTCGCGGTGACGGCGATGATGGTGGTGGTGGTGATGGTGATGGTGATTCGAATGCGTTGAGGTTTCTACGGAATTGGCTGTGCTTGATCGGACTGGTGAATGATAGGAATGATGAGGCGGTGACTGCTGTGGTGGAGAGCGATGCGGCGAGCGTGACTGTGGCGGGTGTGTTTTGGTGTGTCGGTGTCGGGGTCGTGAACGCTGTCTAGGCCGCGGCCGAGGGTCCACGTAATAATACGGGTGAAAGATGGCGAACGCTTTAGGGGACTTCGGGGAGAAGAAAGGGTAGGGCTCGCTAAGCGGCCCTCGCGAGGGTTAAAGAACGCACACGCAACAAAGACGTAAGCAAGGGTGGGCGGGGTGGGCACACCAAGAACGACAACGCACGATGGGAGCAGGGCACAGCGGGTGACAGGTGACAAGCACCCACTGCTTCGCTGCTGCTGGCGAGCGTACTCTCGTTCCTACTCTTGAACGCGTCACTCAGTCTCAAGCGTCAATGCCAATGCCCGTCGATCAACAACAACATTGAAGATAATCATACGAACGTATTTACCGAGGATCTTAGAGGCTAACACCAAGTAACATGGGCACCCGAACCTTTCTAGGACACGTAGCTTAGGAGTAACTTTGATTCGTTTGAGCTACACAATGGGATAATCTTCGCAAACATTCAAAGCGAAAACGCAATACAAACAATTAGGCATCGAACCCAGGCCGCGACAAGCGTTCACACCAAGACCCCGACAGCTTTGTGTGAAATGTTATTTGTAGACTTCAGTATAATACAGTGTAATTGCAGTTTAAATTTGTATTTTGAGGATATGTATTTGGAATGGAGTATTTGTATTTTCGCCAATATATTTCAAGTACAGCTACTTGATACGTCTTGTAAAGCGCAACGTAGTTCTTGCACTTCTTATTACAATGCAAATTGCAAATGTACAGCTAAATTCTATACGAGATATAAAGTTGAAAATTTCTAGAAAAAGACCGTAAAAAATTACATAGATCGATGCTAGTAATTTTCAAGATTATAAAAACTTTAGCTATGGGATGATAGGGAGCGCTCTTATGGTTGAGTGATAAGACAGAGGGAAGATTGGATGCGGGATATTAGAAGCAGTGGAGATAAGCGTCTTCAGTTAGAGCAGTCTTCTTTGAGAAGGAAGGATGAGGAGGAAGAGTTTTCGTCATGAGCTTCTCCCAGCAGTACTCTCAGCTTCTGAAAAAGAACAAGACACAATATACTTTAGAATGCAATTAAAATATAAGCACGGTATTAGTATTAAAATTAAGCACTGTTCAGTGCCAGGATAGAATATTCGTTCTTTGGCGAGTATCCAAGATACAAGCCATTGCGTTATACACTCGTATCAACACTCCACGCGTACAACTAACCAAGCTGAGGTTAAGGTAAAGGAAGAATATTGCTTGCCTGTCTCAGCGGATAAGCATGATGAAATCTTCACTTATTTTCATCGGCGGAGTAAATTAAATCGTTGCTTAAAATATATAAAAACATCAAGTGAGAAGCATACGTTCTCACATGGGCGAGAGAACTGCTCAGAGTGATTAAAAATTTCAATACATTGTAGACAATTACATTATAAGAGTTTGATCAGGCAGTCACTGTTGCTACACGAAGGCCGATTCCAGATAAAAACAGAACGTATAAGAAGTGGAAAATCTTGCATATTTCTCATACAAACACCAGGAATGTGATAGCAATTCGTAGAACATATCCTTTATTATATATAAGCATATAATGTTGGTTAACATTTATTCAGTGTTTATAGAGTAGAGAACTACAGAGAACTACAGTACATGTGAATTTACATTATAAACACTTTTATAATGTACAATTTTATAACATTTTTCCAAAATAATATTTCACGATTGTAAAACATTATATAAATATGATGACTCAGTCTACTACACAGCTACTTTTAGGCTTCTTAAACTGGAAAGCGGTTTTTCTCATTAAAAATAGAGAAAACATGCTTTCATCAACGAGGCGCTACGATATAAATAAAGAAATGCTGACTGATTTGCTTGTTAATATGAAAAATGTAGATCTTGTAGCAAAAAACGATAGCGACTTTTTACATTGAGTATAAATTAAATCTCATCCCCATAAATATGAGCTTTTTGACATCCTCACTCGGAACTTAACTGAAATTTCTTAAGCAAATATTGTGAGTTGTGCAGTGCAATACGTGGGCATTGATCTGCCTTCCAGTATTCATGTGGGCGATTGTTACGCTCACTCCAACGCACAAGTTTCTCACTTGAACACACAAGCTTCTCACTTGAACACACAAGCTTCTCACTTGAACACACAAGCTTCTCGCTTGAACTCGTATCGTTTCAAGTAGAACTCAAGTCTCTCATAGTTTACCTCACGCAGTTGTTACCGGAACTCGACTGTGTTACCAACCAATGCAAAGACAACCAATACAAAGCGAAACCTTCTAAGAATTTAACAGGCAGGAATTGCTGATGTTAGTCCACCTAATCAGGTAACACCCTTCTATGCAAGCGTGGATTGAAGGACATTCTTCAAAGCTCAAAGTCCCCAACATTTTTTCTACTCGCTAGGGCCGCTGGTCATTGAAAATGCAAGTCATTTTCCGCGACAATCCTTTAAGCTTCTTGGTCTAGATGGCTATGCACTGAGAAAGCGTCCTAGTCTCCACAATTGACAAAAAACGAAAAAACGGTATACTGTAGGTTTCATATTAGGTCAAGTGTTTTCATGTCTGGCAAAATAGATATTGTGAGAGAGATTGAAGTTATAGGAACAACAAGACTAAATCTCAGTCTATGTGTGACTCTGGATTAAGTTTAGAGTAATCTAGTGTCATGACCTAGACAATTCCGTAACAAAAAAATCCTCGTGTTGCGAGGAGTAATCTGAGTGCAGTGAACAAACAAAAATTTAAGCAGAACTTCAAAGAAAAAAGATATTTTAAGAGCGACGAGTTTTAAATTCATAGATGGAGAAATGCTTCGACAAAATCGAAAAAAATTTCACCAGTATCAAAAAACTACTTTCGAAAAGAGCATGCAGTCAAGGTTAGAAAACAAGGCTTTTTAGCGTATGTACTTCCGAAGGAATTAGGATTTCAAAAGAACAAAACATGTTTGACGGTACGTTATGTAGAAAGTGACCCAATAATTTAGACATCATAGCACGGCAGCTCATATTAATCCGAGGCGTTTCAAAACTTGACAAAAAAATGCCTTTTACATCTAAAGGCTACGCATGATCTCGAATATTTTGTATTTGAATCCAGCTCCAATATCAAGTCATAAATTCTTGATTGGATCACGGAAAATTCTCATTTATTTCAGTGTTGTATAAACGTTAACGGAGTATATATCATACAAACATCAGCGGAAATCACAGTTAATTCAACAAAAAATATTGGCACACGACACATGATAAACTCCACGACAGTGAATCAACTTTTGTCAAATTTTTATGCTATTGACATAATTGACTGGCGATATCTCAAGGGAACAAAATCAGCGTAGAAAAGTATCTAGTAATACTGAACTAATGCTCCAAGTATTAGCGATTACCAGCACTCGCTCTTACTAAGAACTGAAAACTCGTGTAGATTTACCAAGAAAAAGCTTTCATATTCGTTCACTTTTGGCATTATCTGCGTTCCCTGCGCAGAACGAGATAAATTTTTCCTGCCATTCAATCAAATTACTGCTAACCACTTTAAAAGGAGGAGAGAGCTGTTGACAGCGATTCAAAATTTCAATACAATGCAGACAATTAAATTATGACAGTGTGATTAGGCGGTCACTTTCGCAATAGCAAAGCCACTTTTTGATAAAATGAAACATATAAAAAGTAAAAAAAATTGACTTCAAAGAGTAATTATAAGCAAATTTCTACAATAAGAGTTCTAAATTTTTACAGTGGGTACAGAAAGGGATCCTAACGTTCTGTACCCCAATCTTCTGAAGTTTGCGCGCCCTTAACACGTTGAGTGCGATACGACCCGCCGGTGGGTCGCTCAGGTTAGGTTCTATAATTTTTTCAAGGCTTTCTAGTGACTGTGTGTACAAAGTAAAGATTTGCACCAGCTAGGCAATCGCAGGCAACGTGTTAATGTAATACACGTACATGAAAAATGAATAATAGAAGAGCTATTTAGTTATTAACCCCTAAACCGGCGGAGACGTGTATACGCATTTTCGCCAAGTGTGTTTTTCTTTAACAGATGCTTAGATACGTATGTCTCTGCCGAAAATATTTTCACAATATGATTTCAACCACAAAAGATAAAAAATAAAAACGTGGGTTAAATTTTGTACAAGATCAGCTATACTAATAAAAAATGGCATAAATTATTGAAATGAAACGATTCCCAAAAATAATGGTTAATGAAGGGGTTAAAGCATCGACAAATGTTTATTTTACAACTGGAAATTGCCAATAATTTTCATAACGCTACATCCCAACTTTTGAGTGGAAGTCAGTACACTCATATGAAGTCAGAATCAAGTCTTCTACGTACAAAACAAAGCTGTTCAGAAAGAGTGCTAGCGTCACAAGCAGCAAAATAGCGTTGCATATCAATAAAAAGCACGGAAGTCAGAATTTTCATTCGTAGATAAGAACTAGAAAATATTACAACTAGAGGTTTCCAACAGGAAGAGCGAACAGTGTTTAACACAAAACACTGGTACAAAACACACAAGAACGACCAGCATTCAATTCGCCGGCAACTTCCGAGTCTGCGTCTCGGAAACAGTTTTTGTTGACGTAGCAGTGGTGGCATCACAAGGCTCCCAGAAACTCGCATCAGTCACCATTTTTGGAGGCAAGAAAAATAATTGTCCAGCTGACATTTTAGATTAGATTACAAGCAAGAATCACGTAAGTGGATGTCAAGCCGCTAGAAAACTTAAAAAAAGTTGGCGCTGTTTTCTGCAGTAACGAGTATATTTGTAAATTCGTTGTGAAATCTTTGAAATGCATATGGTACTGAAAACAGAAGATGTAATTCTAGGAAAGACTTGAGAGCTCATGGGCATAATACTGAACTGTTTTCCACTTTTTGAGTGTGAAACGATCATATTAATGGCACTACTATTGACTCATTATGTTACATTAAAGGGCAGATTTTCAACACCGTTTCTGTAAGGAGAGATGCTAGCGGTACATAATTAATTCAATAGCGTTTCAATAATGTAAATTTCTCTGTCACTAATCAAACAAGAAAATGGCAGCTTAAGAATCTACTTTGAAAATAAATCATGATAATGATCATCCTGGGAATACTCTCAATAACATTAATAGTAACTATTATAATAAATTTTCAAATATTTTACAAAGAAAATATTTTTTTTACAAATTATTAGTAAAAACAGCTTTACATTTAATTATTTGTTAACATTCCATTCATTAAAAAAGACTACGCTATTCATACTAAACCAGCATTAGTCTACGGGCTACAATACCCACGTTTAACGCATTCATGGCGGTATGACCCACCGGTGGGTCACTCAGGTTAGGTTCTGTAATTTTTTCAAAGCTTTCTAGTGACTGTATATACAAAGTAAAGGTTTGAACTGGCTGGACAACCGCAATGAATGTGTTAATCACCCAGTGCAAGGAGATAAATTATAAGGCGGAGGCTGTCCGGGGATTCAGCGTTTAACTTTCTCGTGGTAGTTTTAACCATATAAGGACCAGGTTATATTTTTACAGAAAAAAGTATTGCGTAAGCTATCATTCATCTTTACTCTTTTTATTTAATTTTATTTACAATTGGTACGATACATTCGGAAAAATGGTACTTAAGTGAATTATTTTTAATGTACTTTAGGAACATCTGCAGCCCAAACAGGGATGAGGCTAAAACTAGGCAAGGAGGGATAGGTTTAGTGAGACTAGGGTAGTTAGGCAGAAGTGAGGTTGGTTAGAATAAATTTACCTAAGAAAATATTTGAATAACTAAATTTAAGCTGTGTTACATTCATAATAAAGCCAAATAAATATGTATAAATAGGGTTAATATGATGTTAGATTTAAACTTCAAGCGGAGTTAAGTGACGCCATGTAGAGTGACGAGACTTCAATATCCAGGAAAAATCCCAGAATCCGTGAAAATAAACATCTAATTATTTCAAATGAGCACACCTTCAAGTTACTAATGATGAGACAAATTCGTATTAAATTAATTATTAATATTATTATTATTATTGCCACCATTAATACAATTATTATCTACAAGGGTTAACCAATTTTTTTCACCTAATGAATGCAATTATCATAGTGAAACTTGGTTAAGACTTTCACCTGATGTGGTCCGGAAATAGAGCGAAGAATTCGAGTGTTTTGATTGTTACAGCCCACTACAGTATGAAGAAAACGCAGCGGTATAATTTCAAAGAGACGAAATGATACAACGAGAAGAACAGATATAAAGCTGTTCGTACAAGAGCTACGTTGCAAGGTAACTGACTACCGGTGGAGAGACACCAATATGGGCAGGAAATGATGAAACCTAAAAATTTCACCATCAACAGATTCCTAAACTAAGACGTACCAAACAATGACAGCAATTGCAACAAGCATTAATAATTAAACAAAGTTGTCAAAGAGACCACTGAGAAGCGCTATATCCTCAAGGCACAATAGTGACAGAGGCTATCAGTTTCTATACCTCTTGCAGAGCAACTCGTAGATTCCCGCATGTCTCCCTGAGGGGCAATGAGCCAAGCAGATACGTTCAAGTGTAATTCTCTTCAGCACCCCACTGAGAGGGATCGCTCCAGGGAGATAAAACAAAAAGAAAGCTGGGGAAAAATATCATCCTAACATTCAATATAAACGTACAAGCGACAACGGTTACAAATTCTGAGTTGCAAAGCTTTTGGCGGATTTTGAGCCGCTCACCGTTTATCAAATCATTCTAATGTGTCAGTTCGAGCGTTAACTTTCCAAGGAGCACTGAAGGATAGTTTCCTTTAAAGTTTATCTCAACAATGGCTGTATTTTAAATTCGAATACTTCATAGCCTGATATAAAGTGATACTCATTACTTTGTGTAAAGAAACTTTCAAAAAGTTCAGCAGTTCTTGTTTACAAAACAACGGTTGAACTAACCCTAACGCCAGGGTTCTCTATCTAGCGTCACCAGCATATTCAGGCACATCAAACCCAGAGAAGAAATTAGGTCAATTTTACAAGCACATTGCTGACAATTACTTCAATACGGTCCAGTAGATTCCGTTACAGATAGAAAGCCGTACGATCTGGTGTTTTATGGTCATGACCCACTTGGGGAAAACAAATGACGGAGTTTCCCCATAAATTTCACGGGAAAGTGACTTGACAGCAAATGTGCTGGAAAAGGTCTGGGAATTTGCATTTTTTCATAGAGCAGTGAAGCGCTTAAGAGGCATCGTCTTAGTTTATTTCAAGTTCTGACACAGGATAATACGAAGAAGTAGAGTGTTAGGTTGGATTGCTTGGACTCGCAAAGTTCATGCCTGAGTTTACACAGCAATTGATTGTCTTCCTATTTCCTTGAGGAGTTCATTTGAGTAAATTACTTTGTTATAATACCGAGGTACAAAAGTTTTACAGCATGAGGAGCATACGTCAGACCAAAAACCTTTGAATATGAAAATTTGAGCAAATTTGAAGTGAAACTCACGAATATATTCGTATAAAACTGCTGAGAGGATAAAAATTTAAAAACTAAATTGTTTTACAAATAAAATTCCACTGCATAAATATGATTCATTATGAGTAGATCAAATTGTGAACGCCATTTTCATTGTATTTACGAGTATCTATAGAATATGATATAAAGAAAGTATAACAAAATCAACCAACACCACAGTTTTCACTCGTTAAAAAAGGAAATATTTTATTCAAGTGGCATCATCAGAGCTAAAACTTTACCTTTTTGGTCGCACGACACAAGATTGCTGGCAAAGGAGTAATTATGTAAAAGACAAGACAAAGAGATCTGAGAGTACACGCAAGAAAAATATGAAAATTAGTCTCGGATGCAAGAGGTTGACATCTGTCTGTTATGATGAGAAAAAAAGACAAAAAAAATATCAAAATACTAGAACCTCATAAGAACTTGTAAGACTCCACAAAAGTAACAATCATTGTTTATTCTGTAACGGGTATTAAGATTTTTATCTAGGGACACTAATTTCTAAATATATACTAACGAAAACAGATACTTAGCAATGTCCTCGAGAGGAACAAAGGATTCCTCCATGTTCGCTAAATCTCTAGCCTTCGGTCACAAAAATTCCCTTCAGAGCAAATCTACATATACTGGGTCGGTCCTGCTCACACTAATGTAAAATATTAATAAGGAAAACGAAGGTGGCAAGTTTGAAGTTAGTTTAGAAAGATCGAATTACTGATGCTAAATACATTGAGATCGTTGGACATAGTCATTATTATTTTTAAATTCGCTATTCAAGTTTAGTTTTTGGTTAAGGCGACCATCAAAGTAAAGCTCAGCGAACACTAAATGTAAGGAACACCACAAGGATGGAAAATTTTAGCGCCTCACTTGGTGCAGCCCGCAGCACTGACAAAAAATATCTCCAAGAGACGACAATGTGGAGTAAAAAAATAAAGACAATCGTGCAATAGGTCGGTTGTAAACTACGCTAGCTTCCTCACAAAACAGACACAGGGAAAAATAGATACTAAAATGTACTTAACAAGAAGACTAAACCCACACGTATAGCACACCCCATTCGGGAGACAGCGTCCAACATTGCGACTTCCTTTGCTGCAGAATACTTGTGAAATGACAGATTCTACCTCATGAAAAATTATTAGATTTTTGTCGACGTTAAGGGAAGTAGTGTATAGCCATAAATCTGAAATGTTGAACTATGAAAAAACGTTTGTTAGGTATACATTGTTTTAATGACTCACAAATTCAAAAACATAAATGGCATCATCAGATATTTTATACGAAAATTCCGTCAAATCCGAATCGCCGAATAAGAGATATGTGCTACGATATGGGTCCTTAGTAGCATTTAAGACAATATTAGGCATATTATGTACGGAAAATATGAATATACTTACATCGCAACTCAAATATTTCACCGGTGTCGGAGTCAACATTCGAAGAGTGTTCGTGAATGCATTGAGAATAGCGAATGTTCAATTATTACTCACGTGCTAGTCAACATTCAGAGAACACTCGTGAGCAGATTGAGCACACAAAATATTCAATTATTTATCAGTTATCGCAGAGCAGAAAAAATATTCAACCAGTCTTCTTTATATTAAGACAACGTTGATAACCGTTGTATTTCCAAGTACTCGAATTTGATATATGCGCCAATGTCCTTCTCTAACAAAAGCAAGAAAATTCATACGCACATATATGGTCTATAATTCATACTCATCTTTAATCATCCATTTTGTTATAGCTAGATGTGATATTGCTGTATAAGGACACACCGGGAGCTTTACCCGTGTCGATTAAGCGTCGAAGTTTACGCTCGCAAACGAACTTATGGCGAAGAGATTGAAAATATGTGCGATTTTTCGTGGGTGGTGAATGAGGCTAGAGCGTATCTTATCGTTGCAGATGAATTGTCAAGGCAAGTAGAGCAGCAGCAAAAAGTTTACGTACTCTTAGTCAAGACGAATTTTGTGCCAGCCGAAGCGGCAACGGAGCTGGCATTTCAAGTCCCGCCCAAGAATGCAAATCAGGGTGAATTTACGTCTCGGCAGCGCTTGAATGCCATAGGCAGAATTCATGGCCAGTGCAACCGATGCTTAATAAATAGCATGCGAAAAGAGCCCTCTACAAAAACATGAATCTTCAGAAGGCCTTCAGTCAGAGCTACCTGGAAACGAACTTGCCGTAATGACTAGATGCTGAAGTAAGTTGGTAGACTAGCTACGCTCAGGTTTAAATGTTGGTAGAGAGAGTATGAAAAACCTCTAGGAAAAGTAGAAAAGAGGCAGTACGTTGTAAAAGAATTGACTTTCATGAACAAATTCATTCGCTAATCTGCCATGTTCTGACGGTCGAGTCAACTATAGAAATGTTCCTTTCCAGCAAAGCTCGCTACAGGATATCATGGCTCATATGGCTAACAGATTTACTAAGCCTGTTATCACAGCTGTGGATTATTTACACCATCATATATTCGCTGTCTCATATTATCAAAATCCACTAGCTTTTTGGGCATAGCTGGCCTGCAGCGACGGTGCCTTTAGCTGTTCCTTGTTTTTTATCTGTCGGCTCCTTGTTTTTTTCCTTCATTTAAAACTCAGGACTGAGCAATAGAAGACGCAGCACAGCCAGACGAGCGGGAAAGGTGGGCTAGCGGTGGCTTGCAATCAAAGCTCTGGTGCTGGCACTGGCTCTCGTATCACAGGAAGTAGGAAATGTTATGTACATTAGATAAATTCACGGCAATGCCACAAATATGTTCCTGATAAAAATGTATCAGTACAGAAGCTACAAGGAGTCCCATTTGCAAGTGAACGCTTTTCAGGAAGAGATGAAGTGCTGCGGGTCGTCTTCATTTCGAGACTGGTTTAATATCTAACAAATGGATGACCAATATCTTCTGCTTTGGAGAGGTATACACTAATTCGGACACCAGAAGGTGGACCTGTCAACGGACGAGGTGCCGTGGTCTTGCTGTCGGAAGCCGTCGGAGCGCAAGTGTCGCGTCCGTCACCTGCGTCGACAGGAGCGTGACTTTGGGATGTACTACTTCACAATCTACACTCGTGGTTGTGCAACTCTGGTCAAAAAAATACAGGAAACTTTAGTTGCAAATACCGTTATTGCAAACTTCGTGTTTGCAATCTGCACCGCTGTGAGTGCACCGCTCATACGACTATACACAACGTCGAAAATGAGAGCAGTCATGTTTGGAAGAGATGTTGACGATTCTGCTTGTGGATGGATCTTCAAGGAAAATCGCTAGGAGGCCGACAACCCTTCAGAGGATATGAAGCAGATGGAAAGTAGTTCCGAATTCAAATTACATTGATATTTTTTAATGCAATAGTTTATTTCCTGAAAGCATAAACTTAAAAATTGGCACCCTGTTTTATAGTTCAATAAAATGAATATCTCAAAAAGAAATCTGTTCCTGGATATAAATTAAATAAAATTCTTCTGAGTGGATTCTTAATTATTCAAAGGAAAACTCAAATTCTCGTAGACATCATGAAAGATAACAAATGATTTTTGAACAAGAAATGAGAACAAATATCAAACTATGTTTGTCCTAATCACGTAATCGAAATAAGGGAAAATAAGAACTTGGTCTGACGGTCAAAATCAAAGAAAACATTAATTGATTATAGCAACATAATAAAATACAGCAATCATCGGCGAGTCAAAAAAATAACCGAGCTTCTCTCGAGCAAGCATTGAAGCACAGTGATCAAATTTGCAATCAATAGAAAAAATAGCGGGGAAACAAACACGACTTGCATATTGAATGCATACGAGTTAATTTTTCTTCTTTCTAATTCATTAAACTGATGAAGAAGCGATCAAATCTCCAAATCTCAGAGAAATTAACGAAGAAATAAAGAAGTTTTTTTGCTAGAACATACAGAATTTATTTGTAGCTATTTAAAGTTGAGCCTGAACATTAAAAATGAAAAATTTCCGACTTATACCTAGTGACAATCAAATAATGTTGAAAAAACAAAAAAAATGTTAGTCGATACTGTTCACATCCTACCAGTTTCCTCCCTGAAGTACAGCAGGCCTATACCAGGTAATACTCTACTACGCTTTCAACGACTGTCCACAAGCAAGGCTGTCACACTGGAGTGAATACCGTTTTCTTGAAAAATTAACTTTATGTGTCGAAATTTTTTTATCAGTTTCGATATAGCGATAAAAAACATTGAATGTATAAAATATGCAACTAGATTAACGGTAGTATTTTCACAGATTAACAGCTAAGGTTTGGCTTTTTTAAACCAATTTGTATAAACTTATATTGAACCAGTACAATGAAATACTATTTGTGTTTTACCATAAGTTCTCTTAGCACACAAAAATATATTACTAAATCACCTAATCATAAAAGTGTGAAAGAGCGAAGGGTTAAGAACGTGCAGATTCCCAAATCTTGCCCTGGAAAATGACTCAAAAAGAACTACGTGATCAATAAATATTTTTGATATTCTAGCAAGTCAAACTTGTGATGTATATCGCTGAAAACATCGTAGAGCACCAAGTGCTCTAATGTGCGGTGAGGGAATCTTATCTACAAATTCCCTCACAGAAATGGTATCTTCGTACGTCTTGTATATTTATCTAAATTTTCGCTAGAGCTGTTCTGGCGATTTATTTTCCTGCAATCAAACGCATCTTTACTTTCATACATGTAACATTCTTGAGTATCCCTCGTGAATTATTTAGTGTAGGAGGATATTTAGAACAGATAAGTTTAGCTGTGATCTCGCGCAGCAAACCCAAGACTTTCAAAACGTAGTTTGCATCAACTCAACCACTGCAATAACTAAGTGGTTGTTTGAATTCACTCTCCTTTAGCGCTGGGCTCGGTCATCGATCGCCACGCAATTAGATGAGGATGAACCAACACTACAAATGCACGGCACGCGCAAGCCAACAAGCTGTAGCCGAGATATGTTGAATTCTGCACTGTACAAGCAACGCGGGAAACAGGAGTGGTTAGAGAAGGGACTAGAGAACCACTAACTTTGCAAGTAGTAGCTACAATCCATCACTAACAACCGTGCCTGGGATCATACCATTACAACCAGTGACCACACAATTAAAAACAACCCCACCAACAAACAACGAACACACCAAACAAAATCAACCGAAGCAACCACACAACAACCACACCACTAGAAGCAGCATGTCATCTTTAGTAGCGCACTCGCCACAGAAGGCAGGGCAAGAGCAGCGGCTCTGCTGCTGCAGGAGCTGTGCCTCTGCTACTGCAGCTTTGCCGTCTCAAAAACAGTATCGAGTATTGCTTCTTTTTAAGCCTTTCAATGTGATATTGATAGTTATGTAGGCATGTTTTGAACATTTTAACATACTGTCTAATTTGATTTGTATTCACCATTGAAAAATCAGTCACTGATACAAATGGGTTTAAAATGTCCGTAAAATAAAAACCTTTTAAAAACTTTGTAGATAGTTTCTGAACGAGACAAAGCAGATATAATATAAATAAGAAATAATTCACTTCCACCAAGCTCTTTGTCGTCGAGTGGTTTGGAAGACTTTACACTAGGCTAGCATGCATCAATAAGTCAACATAGATGCTACAACATCTTTAATTTGGCGTTGGCATAAAATTGTCACATTAAATTTGGGCTCTCATTCCAGGTTGGGTCTAAGTCAGCTTTCCAGTTCCTAAAACATATTTTTTTTGTTTTCTTCTGTACGTTTCGTCCCGGTACTGATCTCAGTCTTACTCTAATGCCACAGGCTATTACTAGCATGTCCAATATTGATGGGTGGACATTAGTGTCTGAATTCACTGTATAAACGAGAAAAAGAAAAAAGGTGTTACAAAAACACAAAGAATGTATGAAAACATACGATAATGAAATTTGAAGTGAGCATGAGTGCATTGAAACAAACGCAACAAAAGCAAAGCTTTGAAGAGCAGAGCAGCAAAAGTGTTTAACGATTTTGCCCGCGTAGAGACCTGTTGAGTGACAAGTTCACGCATGTGAAATGACTCATCTTGCTCCGGGTTGCGATTAATCCTGACGTTCCCTAAGGAAATTAACATGATTGCGCGATCTTTAAGCCTTGGCCGCATATGTATATGCGGTATGATAATGCCTTATTTAATAGGCAAAAATTGAGACTATAATTTGAATATCCTTTTGCACATACCACTAACCCGCTGCAAGTTTCTCAAATTTGAACAAATGTTCATTATGCGCTTATTTTTATGAAGTTTTATCGCATTTTGACTTGCCAACCATAAACAAATACCTACAGAATATGATGTATTTTTGAACACTGTAGTACTTACTGTTCAAAAATTACTACCACAAAGCCGTTTTAAAAACATACCGTAAACTTACCTTCACATTCGAAATTTGTATGTGTCGTAGTCTTAGCGCTATGTTGGACAGAGAGAAGACCTGCTCCCCGTCCATTATTATTCGTAGTTGTCGAAGTCTCTCGTGAACTCTAGCGATAATCCAAGGTTAGTCGACCGTTCCAGACGGCAACAGGAGCAAGAACTTATGATGAGCTCAAGGAAATTAACCCAAGCACTTCGTAAGACGACAAGCCAATTTAATGCAGGACTTAGTGAGACTAAGGAAAACTGCAGAAATATCACTGAGAATTTATCGGAAGCCGAGGGCTCTGTAAATAGTGACGCTGACTTTGCGAAGCGGAAAATGGTTTCGAGATGGAAGGAAGACTGGGGATTAAGAAGTGACTACATAATTCAGCCTGGTTAAATTCTAGAAAATAGTTGCAACGACCTTCTGAGCAAGAGGACAGCTGAGTTCTGACAGTTAGGACATCGTGAAAGGTTGAGACAGAGTTAAGAATTGAAAATGCTTTATAACCAAGACGATATAAATTCCTTACTTTTGTTACAAAAAATTTCCAAATGGGTTCCGATGCTTGAACTTCGGAAAATTCAACCCTAGACTGTGCTCAAAAATAAAAGTGGAAACCAATACAGAAAATGATTGAGTAGGCATGAATAGTAGGAAAAACGAATAATGGTGTATGACATGAGTACATAGCGTAATTCAAGGCGAAAAATTTGGTCAATGCGTTATTTGCTCAAGCTAACAAAATTTTAACAAAACTTAGAAAATGCGATAAAAATGCTGCAAATTGTCAATAGATATGAAAAATTAAATCGGAAATGCAATTCGAATCAATCAAATAGCACAATTTCAAAATAAATACGTCTTGAATATTTGATCATATGAGTAAATAATTTACAATAGATTATAGTTTAGTTCAGCCAACCTTGAAACAGCAACAGCTTTACGTAAAATGGACACAGTTCAGAAAATAGCTTTTAGTACACAACAAAACTTGTGTTTTACGTAGCAAAACTGAAATCTCTACGTAAGCTTGAGGTCGGGGATGGCGTGAATCTCCCTACAATTCCCCAACCAACTTTGTGAACGGACCAGAAGCTCGAGTTGTTGCTCCAGCCACCACGGCGAGTTTTGCTCTTGCGATGGTAAGTGAAGTCTCAGTCCCAGACATCAAATACGATCATAAGAATTATAATAAAAAGGGGCGCTGGCGAGGCACGGCCTCTACGCGCGGCTCTCATGTCCTGAGTCTTCCTAACG
>VCRD01000115.1:312568-325374 GCA_006783055.1 Trinorchestia longiramus
GGGAGCAGTTCATGAACACTTCAAGAGAGGGAGCAGTTCATGAACACTTCAAGAGAGGGAGCAGTTCATGAACACTTCAAGAGAGGGAGCAGTTCATGGACACTTCAAGAGAGGGAGCAGTTCTTCACTTGAGAACACTGTGTACAGCGCGAGAGAAAATAAAGTGGGATGTGCATGCACACATTGTAAGTGAGCGTGAAGTTGTTTTCAAACAAATCAACACAAATCTTTAACTGAAAGCAAAATATTACAGTAACACTCGTATATTAAGTGTAATACTATTTTTCAATTATAAACGAAAAAAGTCAATAAGTGAACTATAACGTAACTGGTGGAAGAAATGACGCTTTAACTCGCTAAAAAACGAAATTATTTTCTATGATATGATCCCTACATGTAAATCGTGTTACAAATCCCATAAAATTTTAACATGCATACATAAGGTTATAAAAACAGAAAACGATGCACTTTCATGCGAGCCCATTCTTTGATTGATCAAAAAAACTATATTAAAGCCCTTTAAATAGTTTCAGCAATTTATCAGTCATCACAGAAAAGATAACCATTAATGCTAGCGAGAGCTAATAAATCATGCATCATTCATATGCGTTAATGTGTGCTTAATTGGCTGAAGAATTTTTTTTAAGAATTATGTATTAGTGAGGGTGACTTGAAGAATGCTGCACTTGGAAAATACACAGCAATGTTGGAACATTTAAAAGCATAATAGTTTTCTTACTAGTCAGAAAACCTTAAAAAATCTAAGAAATTGTGCCCGCTCTGCATTGTAGATTTAATCATGATTTCACAAGTAAAAGGCAGTGAATGAAACTGTTCAAGACTAGTGCTAACTAAAACTAGAGTGAGTTCTAAGGAGTCAGGTATGGATTTAATTGATGAAAAGAACCAAAATTTTGAAATTTCTGGAGAATTTGAAATGAGTTAAAAGTACTAGGCAAAGTTACCCTACAAATTACTTCAGAAAAACTTTACAGGGGAATGAAAATGGCCCAAGGGATCAGGTTTGGATGCGAAATTCTATTTGGAAAAGCAGTGTCGGCCTTAAAAGGCAGAGATCTTCTTTTAATTTCAAAGATATAAAAGTCTGCGCCATCAAATTCAGCAGCTTCGTATCGTATTAATGCCTGAAAGCAGTTTCTTGCCCAAAGAAAATGAAGAGGTCAGTTATCCCCTTTCACACTCGCAAAACGGCGTGAAAGTGCCATTAGTGTGCACAATAAACAAAGGCTCTTTGCAGTCCTATGGACGCTCAGCGACGTCTCCTCAATACTACGCCGATAAAACAATGAAAAAAGATGAGAGCTGCTGAGGAACGCTGTCCAGCACCAGTCTGCTGACCTTTCTAAGTACATATTAAACGAACATTCAGAAATCCCTCGCCGAAAGCTTTCCAGAAACGGAAGAGTATGCCGATTCGTACAAACGGTGCTCTAAAATAAAATGACAAATTATTTTAGTCCACGTTTACTCGGGTGTATCTTTGAATGCAAAAGTCAGCCGAAGAATGAACCAAACGGCTCTTTACTGTTACCATTTTCTTTTGTATTCATAGACGAGGTAACACAAACAGGAAAAATTGCATTCTTCACCAATATACATTATCGGTGCTCCGTCAATAATTATTTGATCCAAGACTTCTTTAAAAAAGGTGTATTTAGAATAACTGAATATCCGTGAAGATTAGGAAAATCGTATAAGAAATATTAATGAAGGATGATAAGAGAAAAAAATTGTCATGACTTCAAGACAAAGGAAACTCAACATAAAACTATAAATTTATTTAACTTGAAATTTTTATCCACGCAAAGGGCATCAACAGAGACATTGACCATGTCAAAGAAACGATACTCGTGAATTGGATCGTGAAATAGACGCTTATTTTGAAACCACCACTGTAGGGTCCGAACAAGAAAGAGAAGGACACAATATCAACATTTCCGAAAGAACGCACCAACTGTGCAGCAGAGAACTGTAACAAGCGTTACGAAATCTGGAGTAGGTTGCTGTGGTTGCGTGTGAGGCAGAAGCCATTAGATGTGATGACGAAATCAACAATGGTCAGTGTACTTCCTAGCTCTGGAATACAACCTAGAAAAGCTCTGGAATCCAACCTTCTGTTTAACAAAGTCTACAAATACAACTGGGAGTTTCAACGTTTTCTGATGAAAAAGAATGTCGCTCGTGAAGAGTCACCTAAAAAAGTAAATAAAATTTTATTATTAATATTTGGTATCTAGTATATTGATTGCATCTATAAAATAGCTATTCTATTTTTTATTTCATACATTAATCAAACTACTTTAATCACGGATAAGTGTACTATTCCAGACTTGTATTCTAGATACTAATAAATAATCAAATTTCGTTAATTTTTTCGAGGCAGCTGGTAGAAAGCAAAATAAAACGGGAGTAAAGAGCGATCAAATTTATGAGCAATGGCAGAAGAATTCCTAAACATCAATTTTCTTTTGAAAAAGAAGCTATGAATTACTTCCACTTATTTAAATTCAAGTCAAATGAATTGAAAATTACAAGATACAAAAGAGCTCAACCAATGCATGGTTTTAGTCGCGAGTTAAAAAAAAGACTAGCCAGCTAAAAAAAATATCTTCAAGAAAAGATCGAGTTCACCAGTACGTTCGTATCGAGAGTGCGAAAGAAAGCTGCTATTATTATACAGAGGTGGCCAACCTTTTGCATATCATGCGTCACTTGCCCCATAATATAAGATCAGATGCGCCAATTTGACACAAAATTATGAAAGTACATGAGAGTATTCAACATATTAAAAAACATTAATTTATCCCCACCAGCACGAAGGCAATGCGCCATCATTCATCGTTCAATGCGCCGCATGTGGCGCATGCCCCGCAGTAGGTTTGCCACCACTGGATGCCATAGCATAATGTTGCTGAAAAACTCTACAATTCCATTATAGAACTGGAAACAAGAATGGAAACATTTGAAAAAGCTACAGTGCGCAGCTGGATAGGAATAAAATTGAATGGTGTTGCAACCTATGGAAAATGTAGAAAAAATCGCGTAATTCATCTAGCAGGCAACAACTCCGCTTAAGCACAGAAAAATTAGTAGTTAAGCACGGGAAAATCGCCAGCTAAGCATGGAAAAATTAGTAGCTACGCACGGAAAAATAAGCAGTCTTGGGAAAATTTGCAACTGAGCACCGGAAAATCAGCAGCTTAGTTTTCAATTAGCAGCTGAGCTTGGAAAAATATCACTGGACTTTGGAGACTGACAAGAAGCACAGAATTGATTGCTCCTGTACAACACCAGGTTCCCAGAAAGTGCTGATGAAAATCGACACAAACCACATACTACCCGACAAAGGGAGGCGCTGTCCCTCGTTTAGACAAGAAGAGCACATCGCGCACAATACGAAATGAACTTAAAAAAGACATTCGTTGCCTCTTAAAGTTCAGGAGAAAAGGTCCCTGCAAGGGTGATCCAGTGCTCGAAAAAGACCGGCGCGGTCTAACCGTTTTGTCGCCTTCGGTGACCACTAAACTCGAAAATTCCTTAAAAACAGAGAGCCGTCCCAGTCAAAAGAAAGAAAAAATATCGTCAAATAGCACAAAAACCAAAGGGTTGAGGAAAATGACGTGACTTTCTTCTGGTGGCCTTGGTTTGCACGGGAGCGAATTTTAAAGAGGAAATTCAAGGAAAACAGAGGGTGAATTTACGGGGTCATATTCTTAAATGTAGCAACTGAATACTAGATAAGATAGTTAGCTCAAGGAGGGATCATTTTCATTTTTTACTGAAGATATATAGAGAAGAAATCGTATAAAGTACATTGTTCGATATTTGTTTATTTTAGTAATGAACACGTGCATGAATGATCAAACTAATTTTTCATCAACAGATGGAAGGAATCACTGTCTTGACAAAAACAAAAAGAAGATACAGTGACTAAACAAAGAGGTCGAGCTCGTATCACTTGCAGTGTGATGCGCTGTGTTTCTGAACCAAGGCTCGATTTCACTATTTACAGCTTTAAAATTCTACGCTTGAAACTGTAGCAGCTGAAATACTAGAAAATTTGTGCGGCTGACGCTCATAGTAATTACAGGTAAACCTTGTACGGAAAATTACCTAAGACTTTAGGGAACCCATCTTCGCTAGATAGGAACAGTGATAGGAACGCTACAGCGAAGTCTTACAGATGTTCACTAGAAATAACTCATCATTGGTTTGGCCTTTATTTCCATCTGAATCGGAATCATGGCAATGCTTGGTGCACGAATTGTGACAATAAAATTTCATGGTCAAGTACTGTTCTCAATCACGCTGTCATAACAGACAATATGAACTAGATTGAGAAAGCCGTGCGTGGGAGTGAAGGGTTTAACCCTTTAGCGACCAATTTCTTTTCTAGTTTCTACGTCTAAGCTCACAAAGACCGTCTGTACACTGATGCAATGAAGCACGCTGAGAGCCAGGCAGCCAAAAGAACGACGCTGTAACATGCCGCCGCGTTCAAACCTAGTAGCAACCTCATATTGCTCACTGTTTAATTATTAGAACAATTCTCCCAAAGACCGTGAAAGGCGACCGAATAGTCCTTTTAGTCGCTAAAGGGTTAAATTTAATTTAGTGTATGAAATACCACGTACAAGAACGAGGCAAATTACCAGTACTTAAAAATGACCAAAAAGAAAAACGAATATAATTATCTTCAACACAAGAACCAGTAATTTGAAAACCTCAGCCGATGTAAAGCGGATACTAAACTTTTTTTCAAAATCCAGCAACAATTTTCGTACCGGCCCACATTTTCTGTAACCCAAACTCACTCATTCTTTTTGACTTAACTTAACTTTACTGGTGCGTATCTCAGTGGGAACGACGTCTGCAACCGTAAAGGAGTACGTGCTTGACGGTCTTCGAACCTTTTTTCGTAGACTATGTTTGATATGATTTATTTTTAATCTGTGAATTTGTTCACAGCGACTGCTGCACGATGGGGGCGTGATCTGGAAGTTAGAGGCCCAGTTATTCTCGCCCTAACTTCTGCTACAGTTGAGAAGCTTCTCAGCTCTCTAGGGAGTCCTGCACCTTTAGTAAAACTTTGACAAATTTGATGACTCCTGGGCTGAAAGGGGGACGATTCTCACAGAGGGGCTTCCTCCAGCTATTGAATTCACCGAGATTTGTTCTGGAACGTCACGCTGACACTCGCACAAACTTGTCATGCTCGTGCCCAATACCTGTTCCAGTCAATTTTAGTGCAGCATTGAATGCCAAGCTAATGGGCAGAGATAAATTACTAAGAGTGCACATTAACAGTGGCATCAAGCATAGCATTGCCAAGCATCAAACGAACTTGAGGGTTCATCAATTTTGGCATGGAGTGGGCTTAGCTCAGTCATATAAATTTATGTACCCAGTATACTTTAGTATTGAAAGATGAAAGATTTCGTAGCTATCATTCGATCATTTTTTCCCTGATCACTAACGTTTCACATTGAAACTGGAGAAGAGCACTTAATCAATCTCAAGATTTATAAATCGTACTTTCTGTTCGATATTTTTTAACTATAATTCCACGACAAATACAGGGCGACGCATAAGTAACACCCCTTTTTAGAAAATTATTAACAAAAAACTATGAAGGGTAAAGAGATCAGAATACTTTTAAACGAAAGAGATATTAAAGTTTAATTCATAGTCAAGTATGAAACATAATATCCTTGAGATGACACCCATTATTGTTCAAACACCAATGTACTGTTTTAATGACGCTTCCAATTTCTTTACTTAACATCTCTACAGTTATCCGGTAAATTTCGCGAATAATTTCGAGTTTTAATTCCTGTCAGGTTAAATTTAAATGGAAAATTTTCTCTTCAAATATCCTCAGAGAAAAAAATCGTGACGTTGAAAAACTTCTTTCGGAATGGCCATTGGCTCCCTTGCTGTATGAACAGTGAGCAAAAGCTGAGGTGGAAAACATGAACACAGAATAGTTGGATTTAACAAGATGGAGCTAAGGCTCATACAGAAAGGCAATTTTCCAAGTTGCAAAAAATACCAGGTTGATGAAAAATTGCACGCGCGTAAAATTTAAAAATTAATAGCAATTAAATATCGTTTTAGATGGGCCTAAAATTGAAAAAAAATATTATGACCGAAACACAAAATGATTACACAAGATCCTTTAATATTTTTGAAGATAAAGCTCCTGTACGCAGGTGGTACAGAAATACTACCGATTCATACATGCAACTGAATGAGTAGAAGATGTAGAGTTGAACAGGGTGCTGCTGCATACTGATGTAGGCTTCACGGAAGTAGAGGAGGGCAATAGTTCCGAGTACTGCACGCATCATCCATGGGCAAAACAGGACCAAACCAAAAAAGGCGACGATAATAATGGAGAGTAGAGATTAATATTATATCAGCACTCAATGCATAGTCTATGCCAAAAGTGGAAGTCAGGCAGATGAAAGGAAGCGGACGGAAGGAAGGGCCCATAAAGCATGCGCTGCCGCCATTACGATGCATGTGAGGCGCACCATGAGTATCCCTTAAGCCTCTGGTACACAAGTTATGAGGCCTCTGAGGTTCCCATGCGCCGCATGACCAGCGCTCTAAAATGCGCTCTGAAATATTGCGCCCCGCTTATTCACGCCAAAATTTGCACAGGGCAACTGAATAACTAAGGTCCGTTTGTGCTTAAGATTTTCCTTGTCCCTTTTGTCCAGCGAATTGCCTACATGCGGATGGAGTTCAAGTCACTGCTGAGAAAAGGATGCATATTTTTAACATTTTTATAAAATACAGCGTGAACTACGAAACTGAATACGAATCCTATACGCAGATGGTGAATAAGCAGAATTTATGCAAAAACTCAATTCACCTACACGACTAGCAATAGATGAAGTAAAAAAACAACAATGCCACGGAAGACCCTCAAAAAGCTGTAAAATTTTATGACAATGTACATAATACGGTGCTACAGCCCTTCATTACCAAGACAGCGTTTCTAGACGCTGCACTTAAGACCAGGAAAAACACCTGCCTTCTGACGCTAACGGAACGCTCCCGTACGTCGTCTGTAAAGTGAACCACTTCAACAATAAGATCGTGACTGCAGATCAATGCATGGCTCTAGAAAAATATACTGGAAGTATATCAGCACCCTATAATTGAAGAAGAAAGTTACTACACATCATTCAAGACTAAGTAGGGGGAAGTAACACCAGAAATAAAGAACAAGAGAACGGTCCAGCAAGGATTTACCACTTCCACATCACCACATTCCATCGTAGAACAGTCTTAGATCATAAGAGTAGCATCGAAATGACAATGAACAACAGCAGATGAATGAAAAATATTCCTGAACTATAGTGTCAGTGGCTCATTAGTGTGGACCGCCTGTTGTTCTCGCGACACCCACGTGTCGTGATCATGAGGAACCAAAATTGTACAAGTCTAGCGTAGCGGCTTATAATCTTGGTGGACTTGGTAGTGTAGCCTAACCATTATACTGTATTATACATCATAAGAAAGACCTCCAAATAAATATTGTTTACAAAAAAGTAGCAGGTATGGAGCAAAACTACGAGTTAAAATTGCTGTTATTAAACAGAAACTAGGAACTTTAGAACAGCTGCCAAAGTGATGGTTTTATGAGCATATTGAATCTCTGCAGTAGCAGCCACTAGTGCTGAAACTAAAATCCAAATCTTGAATCTCTGCTCACGTCTTCCTATAGGAATTGGCAATGGAGTTACATAGACAAAAGTATAAAGCACGGAAGGGTGTAATTCGTAATAGAAAAATTCGATTTCAGAATACGAAGTAAAATGTAACAGAAGTACTTGCAAAACCTAGAGCCTGAATTTTGAGGAGAACTATCTGAAAATTTTCAAGAAATCAATCGATATACATAACATACAAGTCATATATAAGATTAAATTTCGTGCATTTATATCTGAATGACGTGAATAATTTGAATTTAAATATTTAGAGTAAAACTTGTGCTGAAATAATGTGAGGAATAAACTTACATTATTTGTTATTAGTATTACATCTCGAGGATCGAGTAATGTTTCCTGTTGAAGGAAGCAAGCAGTCAACTAAGTCATGGCATAAGTGCAATAGCCAGCGCTGAACTCGTCCATGTTAGATCAGAAGGGAGCGTCCTCATCAAACTTGGAGCGTCAGCAGACGCAGGCAAAATATAAAGAATTCGGTTACAAACAAATTCTGGCGAGCAGCTTGTAGCACAAGACGTTCGCAGCGTGCAGCAGTGTTGGACAGAAGATGTGGGGTACAAGTCGAAATGATTCAAATAATTTTAGCGTTAAAACTGAGTACATTCGACAATATTGCGCACACTGGGTCGCATTACGTAATCCATTAGGGCGTTAAAAAATAAGCATGAAAACGTCCGAAACGGCGCACTCGTTTCGTTGAAAGAAAAGCGCTAGCGATGTTATAGACCACAGGATGGATCTTTTGTGTAATACAAACCAGATGATATTACAGATTTGTAGAAGGAGTTAAGACGTGACTTGTAATAATAGACATTGATCAAAATCACTGGCAGTAATGCGCGTAAAAGTGCAAATCGGTTAACGGTAGATAGTGTTTCTAATTCTAGAGGCATCAAGGGTAAAACAACACGGCACAAAAAACAATTGTTCTCAAGATTTTCTAGTCACGATTCAGTTTTGAATATAGAATGCGTCGAGGTCGTAACATGGCGCCTACTTCGCTGGGTCGAGCAATTTAGTAACAGCAGGTTTAGGCGTGTGGCTGTTGCTAGTTCGGCAAGAATAGAATGAGACGATAGGAACGAGCCTTTTGGCCCACGCGAGAAACAAGGCTAAATGTTAGTCCGAAAATCTTAGGGCTTCTGGCGGTCATGGTCTGAATTTCTACCCAACCAAAGAAAAAACAACTTATTTCTTCTATATTAGCATGCCATCATCACTACCAATAACGCTGCACTTCTCTGAAAACAATGGCTTCTTTCTCCTAATTATACCTCATTTCTTATTTCAAGAGTTGGGGCATGGCCCTCAGGCTTCGAGTTTAAGCGTTGACCCAAATAAAAGAGCCGTTTTCATACGTTTTATTTTCCTTCTTGAGTTGGAAGCTGATGCTTTTAATTGTTTTCTATTTGTTCAGTATTTCCACTGATTACTTGGAAGGCTCGTATCATTACCTCTTCAGTGGTGTATATGGTGGGGGACGTAAGAAATGAGCGAACCAGACTGAAGTACATTATTTAAGTCTGTGCATGACTTCAAGAGGTACTCAGAAACGATAATGACAGAAAAGAGGGAAAGTTAACATGCTCTCCATACCTGGAGAACAAAATGACCACAAATGAACGGAAACATCAGAAACATAAATAAAATGATCACTGGAATAAAAATGAAAAATAACAATAACTACAATGGAAAAAAAACTGGAGAAGTAAAATGGAAAAATGGAAATATCAACAACAGCCACATCAGCAGCAGGAACTGACAACAGCACAAGAAGCAGCCACAGCATCATCATCAATAGCAGCAACAGCAACAACCACAACAGCAGCCACCACAGTAGTTTCAGCCACAAGCAGCAGCAACCATAGTAGTTCCAGCCACAAGCAGCAGCAACCAAAATAGTTCCAGCCACCAGCAGCAGCAACCATCGTAGTTCCAGCCACAAGCAGCAGCAACCACAGTAGTTCCAGCCCCAAGCAGCAGCAGCAACCACAGTAGTTCCAACCACAAGCAGCAGCAACCACAGTAGTTCCAGCCACAAGCAGCAGCAGCCGACGCAGTTAAACCAGCAGCAGCCACAGCAGCTCCAGCCACAGGTAAAAGGCACAGCAGCAGCAATGGGCCAAAGTTTGTCCCAAAAGTGCAAGGCATTAGAGACAATTCAGTTTCTTGATGCAGGAGCTGCGACAGACAAACATTGCTCTAAAATGACAGCCTAAATTTGAAGGGGCGTGAAAGAAGCAGATTGTGAATGCAAACATCAAATTTCTCCGTGACGATTTCGAGGTGGAATTCTTTTGTCACCAGCCCTGGCACACACTTGAAGGGGCGAATTTAGACGTGAGGTATACTCCTCGAAGCAGCAAAGTGGTCTCGGTTTGTTCAAATGCCTCAACTTTAAGGTCAGCCAGAGTTTTGCAGGCAGTTGTGATAATCATAAATTTCAACACGTACTGCACGACTATGCGAGTGAATATCACGAACAGAACTACAGAAAACAATTTTTTGCAACAAGCTTTGAAAAGTAGTAAGTTCTCATCTAAAATATCACTATCATAGTAATTTTCAGAAAAAGTTTTGATTCACTCAAAACATGCACTTAAAGGGAACAAAATAGAATAAAAAATTATCCTGCAGTTTCTGTGCATATAAAAACATGGTGTGTCATAAATAGCTATATTTTGAACAAGATTAAAGAAATAACTTGCATACAAATGTATGAAAATTGAAAGCTGAAAATGTCTTCATTATGAGTACGAAAAGGCTTAAATAATTTAGCTTCGATTCGACTAGAGAAATGTTAAGCGATCAAATTTCCAAAACTGATCTAAAGACATTTTTAACACGAATCATATTGAGAACTTTAATCTATCATGCATAAATCCAATAAATGCTTATTAAGAAACTCGAGTGAGCTTCTTTATCTCAATGTTGCAATGAGCCAAAATATTTGGTTTGAAACAAAATAATTGCACAATAAGCCACCCAATTACAATAGAAATTATGACAGCAGGATGTAGAGGGGTTGCACCAGGGTCCTGCCTGAGAGGAAGGTCACAAGTTGGACTCGTCAGCCCTGACCTCCGAAATGAGCGACACTCGTGAATGAAACTCGTAGTCGTCCGCCCTACCGGCGTGTAGGGCTGATTTTAAAACGTATTATTATGTTTACTTGTGTGTATGACTGGTTAAAAATAACGAGGCTTAATATCATGCATTTGAAGGAAGAACTAAACACTTTGAGTGCGATACGACCCACTGGTGGGTCATTCAGGTTAGGTTCTCTAATTTATTTCAATGCTTTCTAGGGACTGTGCTTACAAAGTAACATTTGCACCAGCTTGGCAATCGCAGGCAACGTGTTAAAGCAACAGATATCAGACCTAGTCAGAAAGTCTACGGATTTAACTACCAGTATTTAAGGGAGACTCCCATTGTAATAACATAGGAGAAATTACACACAAAAAAGACTATATAAGCTTATTTATTTAAGAAGACGGCTGGCGTTTTATCACATAGTGTTGATTATTTTGTACGAATGATTTATTTCAGCACAGTACCGAGTACACAGAGCATGGTAGCTTTCAAGAAATTAACTTTCTTCAATGGTACAGTATTGTATGTAAACAGAAGCTTTAATCTTATACCAGGAAGTTTATTCCTTAAACACAAAGTTTCCCAGCCACCCGATCGAGTAACTAACTTGAATTCTAATAGTTTTAAAATAACTTTCTAAAAGAGTATGACCCAATCTGATTTAAATTTCTTGAAATTACACACAAATATTATACTCCCTCTAGTTGGAAACAGTTGATGCTCACAAATTTTGAAGTTAATTGGAAACAGTTAAGCTGAGAATGAAGTACAAGAAACAAAAATAAAGAATTTATTTCTTATAAAAGAAGTCTTTCAATGAAATGTATAAAATCTTTGAAAATGATCTTTGAATAATTTTAGCAGAGCTTGTAAGTCAGCTGTGCGTTCTTTTTTCGTTAATTCGTTCTTTTTACCTTTCACGCTCTTTGATTACGTTGTGCAGCGTTTTCTGTCTGTTTCCCATTTTCATGTTACAGCTGGTCATCTGCATAAATCTTTTAATATCCCTTAGAAGAAACGCTCATGTTGTGTTTTATTTAACAGAATCTGAATGAAAACAGTGAATGTAAGCCTTAGTTTTAGCACATTTGAAGCTAAATCCCTCACTGAATCACACTTCATAACACACAGAAACAATCATTTTGAAAATGCTAGAAGCTGGAATGTTTTCCCGGCTGTGCATCGTTTCCGACCAGAGGGAGTATCAATTAAGTTTTGGGGCCAACAAGTGACTTTAACTTCACTTTTTTAACTCAATAATCCTGAGCATAAAAGTTGAAACCAAAGTAAAAAAAAGGAGTTCGTAAAAATATCTTTGACTGCAATAAATACATGAAATCCTTAATGGGGGGCAGCGAGTCTCAAGCCGGGAGCTGGGCGAGATCAGAAATGGTTGAGGCATCGGTGTCGACAGTCATCTGGCCAACAGCAATGAAAAAGGCGATGGCAGGGCAATCGGTTAATTTCGTATCAAATCCCCAACCAGTCCAGGAAGATATCGGAAATGGAGCACTTGCGTTGCCATACGACCAAGTTTAAAGTTTCGAAACAGGCTTGACCTTGAATAAGAGAACTCGTGGTATTAGGTTGTTACAAAAATAATGACCGCTCGAAGGTCTGGGGTTTGAAAAGTAATTTTAACACAACTTTTTTAGTTTATTTTCGATGAACCTTGGCATGCATAACAAATAATGTGTGCTCATTAATATTTTGTAACTTCTTTTCAGACATAACATAATTTTGAAGGATAGAATCCCTCCATGATGAACATGACAAAATATGACCTTCGCCTACTTATGTTGCACGAGTTCAAACTTGGGCACAACGCCTCCGAAGCTTCTGCCAATATCAACCGAGCATGGGGAGAAGAGTCCACAAGGGATCGGACAGTACGAAGGTGGTTTGGGAAATTCCGGAGTGGTGATGAGAGCCTTAAAGATGAAGAGG
>VCRD01000115.1:331660-353752 GCA_006783055.1 Trinorchestia longiramus
TTCGTTAGGATAAAGATAAATATCTTTGATAACTGTACATTCAATACTCAAATTAAAAAATTCAAAGGTTATGGTGTAGAAACATTAAGCTTTCACTAGTATCAGGTGAGAGCTTGTTCCTTTTAGGGGTGTTTATATTCCCACCTACAGTGAAAATACGCTCGCTCCTCACTGATGAGGGAGGGGCTGATAAATAATTACTTGCAAGCACTGATAGCAAGGGAAACCTAGGCTTATTTTCATGCCACCATATGAAAGGATTCTCTTCTTTAGGCAACATTTCCATGTTTTCATAGGACTTCATTTCCTCTTTCACAGATTGCAAGGTTGAATTATCTTTGCTTCTTGACGACTGTTTCTTTGGTGTTTTTGTCGATGTTCTTTGGCGTGAATCCTCTGCAGTTGAATGGGATGTTTAATAAATTTCAGTCATGAACTTATCAAAGTCTAACAAATCCAAATCCTCTTCTCCCGTAAGTACAGTTGATTCATTAGCTGAAAAGCCACCTTCATCACTATCAGGGCTGTTGCCAGGGGTTGCTGATGAGGCGGCTTCTACTTCTGTGATTTTTTTTTGTTACACGAGCAAGCTTCTCGGTTATGCTATTTAAGTTCATTCTAGAAGTAGTACCATCATCAGCATTTTTGTACAATGTAAGCTTGTATCAAAATACGTAGCCAAGATAGTACTGAAATCTGCAAGATAATCCATGAATCGGTCTTTCATCTAGTTCTTAAGAGCAGCAAGAGTATCATAGATACAAGACATAAGTACCTGCAGGAAACAAAAGAACAATAGTGAGCTATTGGAAATATTTTTAAAAATCAAGTTGATTTGAAATATAAATGTATATTAGAAAATATTTAAAATCTGAAAGTGTATTAGTTTAACCCTTCCAGTCATGACGGGACTTCTCAGGGATTTTTAATTTAAGCACATTTTACGATGCGGAGCAACACGTGTGTCTGTGCAAACGTTGGTAGCGCAGTGCAAGCTCCAGCTTGATCAGGACAATGCAGTGACCGTAAAACATCACAAAGAATTTTTTTAAATTTGATGTTACATATATTGAAAAGGTTCTGATATTTTTACAGTACCGAAAGGATAACTTAATAAGTATCACTGCTCTCACCTGGCACTGCCACATGCCTTCTCAATGAAGAGCTCCAAGAATTTTATTTGTGGAAGGATTTCTGAGGTGGTTGAGGATCTTTCACTCAGGCGGACTGTTTTGTTATGGAACTTTCAACAAGCTTGTCAACTTTGCGATTAGATTCCATTTGTTTGCATCAAGTACTGACATGTTTGCTGTATCCACGCAGTAGCTGGCAACAGCCTTCTTTTGCTCACACAAACAATCTAGCATGAAATAGGTGCTGTTCCACCTCGTCGACGTGTCTTGGATGAGTTTATGCTCAGGCAGCTCATGCTGTTTTTGCAGGGTGAGGAGTTTTCCACCAGCCAGCGAAGAATGAATGAAGTGCCCAACAATTTTCTTACAATTAGTATCATATCTTTGGCTATTCTTCGCTCAAATAAAACATCATGAATAACAAGTTGTAATGTGTGCAAGAAGCAAGCCAGGCCACTGTGACCAGTATCGACCATGCCTTTTACCATATTGGCGCCATTATCACGAACAAGCACATGTACTTTATAGAATGGTATATCAAAATTAGAAATGACGCTCTCAATTACATCAGAAATTCTGCTTGATGTATGAGAGCCAGCAAAAGAAGCAACTCGCAAAACCAAAATTTTTCTTTCAAAGTTTTTGTATATGCTGTGCGCTGTCAGACTTATAAATGAATGGTTGGCATTATTTGTCCAGATAACAGACGTTAAACTTATTTTTTCAGAATCATCAACTATATTCTCTACTTTATTACGTGCTTTGCTATGAATTTCGGAAAGAACTTTTTCCGAGAAGCACCTTCGGCTAGGAAGGATATAGTTAGGCTTTACTTTTTGCACCAAACGAGAGAAACCTATGTCCTCAACCACTGAAAATGGTTGACAGTCACTATCATTTCTCCAATAGTTCTATGTCTTGCTTGCGATTGATCACTATTGATGTCCCAAGGCTGCTTGCGAGCAATAGTTTTGCTGATGGTCATTTGAGTTTCTTTATTTTTTAAATATCTTCTAAAGTGCATGCTTTTTTTGTTACTTTTGTAAGAAATTGTCTTGTTGCCGCTTCTTATTAACTTTCTGTCTTTCTTCTTTCTTGAGATCCTCTTCTTTTGATAAACGATTTTATTTGTCAGCATGGCTACTCTTCCAAGTGTTTTCTCCAGTTTGTTGTGTTGAAGAATTTGCCTTCTTTTCCTCCTTGTGAAAAAGATTTATTACATACAGTACATGTAGCTCTTGCCTCATTTGTTTTGTCGACAGTAAAATGTTTTCAAACTCCCGAGTTTTAACTTCTGTTGCTGGTAGAGGCCATGATAGTTCAGCACAAACAAGATACACACATCTACGACCTTTGCAGCTCAACCGCCTGTAGCGCACTGAACTTAACCAGGCTTCGTGAATCACGAGATGCAAAGTCGTTTTTTTCTATAATATCAAAGTCTCCTACGGCATACAATTGAAAATAAATTTACTCGAGAAATATATTTTGCAATATTCAATACGAAGTTACGAACTCAGTAAAATGAATAATAGGCATTATTCATGAGGAAAATTTTAAATTAAGTAGCATCCTCCTAGCATGCGTTGCGTGATCACAGACAGATGTCACGTGTTCTTGCTTGTGTTTGTGAATAAGCGTACACTAACTCAAGTCCCTTTTCTCTATGTAAATGAAATAGGTTGTGAGAATAATTATTCATGTTCAATCATAACTTTTGCTATGCTAAACATTAAATCTAACATTTATCATTATATCTGATGAGTAAATAAGTTTACACAGTTAACGTTCGTTATTAAGCTTGTCTTCCAAAATTTTGCATTACCAGTCTCGTGAAAATAGTATCAGAGTATCGGCTAAGATCCTTCATTTTTTTAGACGTCGATACCGCTGCCGATACTCTAGAAAAGGCCGATACTGCCGGTACCAACACCGATACCGATACTATCGGTACAGCTCTAGTATTAAATCATACAAATTTTATTTTGTGAATAATTATAAGTGAATGGACCTTTTTCATGCGTTAAAAGATACAAATTTCCCAAAAAGTTAAAAAAATAGCGAAAAAATAAGAGGTTCTTGGCACAGCCCAGCAATGATGAGAAACCACTAGCTAATGTTTATGCAGCAGATTATTCTTTTTCGTTTATTCTTTTATTAGTACTGACAATATTCTATGCCAATTAGTTGAACAGCTTTCCCTTCTATGTATACACTGCCTCGGTTATAAAACAGTCGAAACCTCAACCTCGTTTTCTCCACACCCTAAAATTGTCCATATTTCTATTTTAAAATCTTACGAACCATAACAACGATTCATTGTGATGGTACGTATCATAATGTTAATAATTTTATCACGCACGTAACGTTTATATTTACGGCATACTTTCGAGAGCCATTTCTGATGTATGGATCTAAAAGTTTCTCATAATTTTACTTCTGCAGGCAATAAAGAGTATTTTTTGCGAGGCTTGTCTAAGTTTAGTTATATTTCCATCGTACCAACGCACTTTACAGCAGCTGTTCACGTTTTTCTTAGGAAGGAATTCGTGAAGTGACGAAAGCAAAATGAAAACATCTCTTCGAGTAGAAGTACGTAACACAAAATTTTACCAAAGATAACCTCGCCCAACTAAAAACTATCCTCAAGGGGAGGTAAAATGTGCGAAGAATCTTTTGAAAAGACAGGATCTCATCAGCCAGTGAAAAAAATATTCTTTAGGAAGCATACGAGAAGTCTCCCCAAAATGGGCCTTTAATACTGTGAAAATAAGCTTTCCAGCAAAAATATAATGCATTAAATAAAAAGGCTTGGAAAACATCTTGGCCGTTTATGGAGATATATTCATAGCGTCAAGATAAAATTTTACCTCTTTGTGAATGGAGACAACGAACAGACAATAATTATGATGCAAAAAACTACAAACAAAATGAGCAATTGATTTCAAATGAATTATGTTTCTCGAGTACTTACCTTTTCGCACGAAAGTAGTCATAACGAAGAATATCTTAGTGCAATGAAAAAACAAAGAATGAGTCACGTAAAAAATGAAGAAGCCGATGCATATTTATGCGTATTGATATCCTTTAACGAACAAAATGAAGTAATCTATCAAAACAAAACTTGAACTGAAATACGTATAATTTTTCTCTGTAGCCAAAGCTTGTTCTAAGAATTTACAATCAAAAACACTTTCAAATAGCTTCAAAACGGCAAAAAGAAATTCGCATGCAGCGCGTTTTCCGTGGCCACGCATGTGAGATCAATTAACGATGCTCACTCTCAATTAACAAGATGTAAGCCGATGTTACGTAAAAGAACGATTTCTTTAACTACAAAAAATGTTTTGAAATTTTTCGCAGAGAATAATAATATATAAATTGAACAACTACAACATGAGAGGCGAACAGCTACGAACATCTCGAGTTCATGACAGTGAGTGTCATCAATACTGAATGGAGACCCTTCGTCCTTTCCCCAAGTGTCTCCAGTGTAAGAAATTTACAATAATCTTGTGGTTGCATTGCTTCGGCCGACCAATGAAAACACGTAATTTTCTGAGCAAGGAGCGCTCTGCTCTGTACACATGCATACCAAAATGAATTCATTTCATTCAGCTTTGGTTGATTCGACGAGCAAGTGTCATATAACTCCATAAATGTCAGCACGAGGCGTCTATGCTGATCCATCCACTTTAATGGTTTAGCTAGTCGTTTATAGGTCGATTTTAGATACCGATAAACGACAGGAGTGGTCACGGCTCAATACGCTAGATACACTTCGAAACTTTTGATCGCTCGTTTTTCAACATAATGGCCGTGGCTCCACACTCTAACGCCAATTACACAGCGATGTGGTCGCTCTACCCACCCGTTGAACTCGGTGATAAACGCTAGCACTATAATTCAGTTACACACATCGAAACTGTCAAACTTTTCCTTCTGTTGAAATCAGTTATCAACGCTGGCACTATATTCCAGTTATATATTGAGACTTTCGATCTATCCATTCGTTGAAGACGGTGGCCTTGGCTCGATCCGTCCGTGTAGCGACCTATTTCCTAACGAACAAAAGAGGGCCCTCAGAAGCAGTAAGAGGCACTTTACGAGCCAAGAGCTCCTTTTAGGAGTAATGGCCGTCGCCGACATACTGCATGGCCTGCCTTCTCCAGTTTGCTAAAGTGCGGAGATGTTACTCCTCATGTCGTAGCATCGGCAGAAGCAGTTCTTCTTTTCACGGCGAGTGTTATATTAAAGCAGTTGCTGGGCTCAATGATGCAGCAGCTGTCAGTGATGACAAGATTCTGCGAAGGAAACTGACGCTTCAAGACTTTTTCAGAACTTTTATGGATGTTAAAAATTACAATGAATGTTATCACGAATACTGCAGATGATTTTTCATATTCTGCTGCATCACGAATGTTTTCAGTAATTATTATTCTTTGTCCATCACTATTAGTTATTTTAAAACATACCTTACTGGTATAAGATAAGGTAGACACGAAGAAAAGATAGTTTACTGCTTATTCTTCAATGGTGATGTTCTGTTTATAACCAACATAGTCAACTTACAATCACGGCAGTTCACCGCTGCTGTTGGAGCTTCAGTAACAATTCCCGTTTGTTCTGATTAAGGTTTTTTGCTGAAGTGGGATTTAAGAAAAAACTGAACCTCAATAACAAGTAAAGAAAATTACCAGTTTTTCGACAACATATCTGTTTTCCAGAAGTAGGGACGAAGAGAAGCACTATTGTCTGAGAAATGTCGTACAGTTAAGATGAATGAGCAGCTTTGTTAAACTCGCAGGACACACAAATCCTTCGTTTAAGGAAACTTCTGCCCTCATCAGCATTATTGTCACAGATGCTAACTAGTTAACATTGCGTACACGTTGTGGAATTATAGCACGCATAGTACCTTATAACAATAACGTGTAGTACCTTGTATGTAGCACGAAAGAACCATGTAGCATCACCGTGTAGTACCTTGCATGTAGCACGAAAGAACCATGCAGCATCACCGTGTAGTACCTTGTAGCATCACCGCGTAGTAACTTGTAGCAACGCTGTGTAGTACCTCGTAGCAACGCTGTGTAGTACCTTGTAGCATCAACGTGTAGTACCTTGTAGTAACACCGTGTAGTACCTTGTAGCACGAAAAAACCATGTAGCAACACCGTGTAGTACCTTGTAGTATCAACGTGTAGCACCTTGTAGTAACACCGTGTAGTACCTTGTAGCATCACCGTGTAGTACCTTGTATCATCAACGTGTAGTACCGTGTAGCATCAACATTTAGTACCTTGTAACAACACTGTAGTACCTTGTAGCATCTCCGTGTAGCACCTTGTAGTACCCTGTAGCATCACCGTGTAGCAGCTTGTAGTACCCTGTAGCATCGCCGTGTAGCACCTTGTGGTACCCTGTAGCATGACCGTGTAGCACCTTGTAGTACCCTGTAGCATCACCGTGTAGCACCTTGTAGTACCCTGTAGCATCACCGTGTAGCACCTTGTAGTACCCTGTAGCATCACCGTGTAGTACCCTGTAGCATCACCGTGTAGTACCCTGTAGCATCACCGTGTAGTACCCTGTAGCATCACCTTGTAGCACCTTGTAGTACCCTGTGGCATCACCTTGTATTACCCTGTAGCATGACCGTGTAGCATGCAAGAACCATGTAGCAACACAGGCTCATATAACTGCTTTACTAGGTACAACAACCGAGCTCAGAGAGGCCTTCATCTTCTACAACTAAGAGCTTACTTGCAAGTCTGAAGGTGCTCGTGTTCTATCAAGGGAATTAAATTAGTTTGCATTAGAGATTTTTTGAACAACTGCTCAACTCAAAGGGCGTTCTAACAGTCACCGGCAGTGGCGTCTAAGAACGATGAAAAATTGAGATAGACAAGGTCAACATTGGAGACACTCCTGTGGGCGGTCGGGTGTACAAAAAAAACAGTTTAACTCTCACGAAATAAAGTGTTTAGAGACCCTCTGCTTGCCTTACACAAACTTGCAATGCCCAAGAGAGAAATAAAATCTGCCTCTTGTGCAAGTCGTGACGAGAAAAGAAAAAATTGCAATAGATTAGACTACTATGACAATTTATAGAAATGGAACTAAGAAAACTAATCAAACAAGGAACTAGAGATCAATAATAGGAGCCTCATACTCGGATAAAAATATACGATGTTGGAGGATTTGGAGGAGCTAAACGTTCAAGAAACACCACTATCTTACAGAAAATATTAAATAAAAATGTTCGGAGAACCCGTCAATGAAACGAGCAGCGCATGATGAACGCGACTACGAGAGTAACAAATAGAGCGCGAAGCGCGACAACGCGAGCGACTAAGCGTACTATACGATGGTCCCACTCATGAGCCAGAGACAGACTTAACTCGGAATGAGAATATGAGCAACAAAATGCCCTTGATGAACAAAAGAAAAAAATACGTTCGTTATATGTGATTAAGATAGTAATCAAATAATCTTGACGCTAGAGTAGCCAAGCGTACGTTACGTACGACAAAGGTAAAAACAAAATGTACATTAAAGACGTTTCAGAGACCTAAAATCGCACATCGTACGCCGTGGATGCTTGAGAGAGTAACAAAATGTACATTGTAGACGTGCAAGGGCGAAATAAAATGTACGTCATGGAAGCTTAAGAGAAAACAAAACCTCACTCTTTGAAGCAACAACACGCTCTGCACGATTAAGATGGAGAATTGCGGAAGCAGCAGCTGTGCTGAACGTAAAGAGCAACGTTACGACAGCTCTGACGGCGTTCTTCACATCGAGACGACCTTCAAGAATCGTAAAAGAAATGATGATAATGCATCCCAGCGCTGACAAATTGGATCAATTTACGGCGTAGATTTTAGTGGTAACATGAAACGAGAGGCACCGGAAAAAGTGTCACGTTGAAAGAAAACCCAGATTTCCCATTAACTTCGAACACGTTTGTAAGTTTTGTCAGCCAGCTAGAACGAATAATAAACTTATTACACTGAAGTGCCGTAAATCTTCAGAAACCAGGCACTTGATGGAAATAACTTTTCTAATAATCAGAAGTTAACAAAAGTTTCACTGAATTGTGATCTTCATAGTGAAACTAAGAATAGACTTCAGCTAAGTTGTATGTACAACAGGCGAGCAATTTGTGATGTTTCGATACAGTCTATTACAATGTATAAATATTGTAGCACTAACATTTGGTGGAAATAAAAAGGTAAGGGGAGAAGTACATACGAATGAAATGAAGACAGTCGAGCAAGAAATTAAATGCAAGTGAGAGGAAGGGAAAGCAGATTCAAACAGGGACTTCTTATCCCCACAGCCAAGCAAAAAGTGTTGCATTAGTACCTCAAAGGAACGCTAATTCTTCATGGAACACTGACGATGACATAGAATTAGCGCCAAGTCAATTGCAAACGAATAATGACGATCATCAGCTCATCCCTACGAGTACCGAACATAAAACTAGTAGAAGTAAAAAACTTGAATAAATAGTGAACGAACAGTTTAACTCCAGGACTTGATGAATAACATACAACTAAAGAATCACAAAGTGCTCACTAAAGCACTTTTGTGCTGGCAACACATACCACGAAGTCGCTTCTCTGAAACCGCTTGTGGCCTAAAACTAATCAAAAATATTGTCATTCATAAAAGATAGCAACGGTGAAGCGTCGAATTGTAGGCAAAAGAACGATCGGAATAAATTATCAAGAAGAGGAAACAACCATTAAAATCAGCAGAAATGCATGTTGAAAATACGACCACAAAAAATGAATTAACAAAATCAACAGCTGAAACCTACTTCTAAACTATCTACCAATCATATATGGCCGCTAAAACCAAGAAAAGTAAATGTATAAAGATTTTTCATTGCAACTGACAAGTTTCACCTGACGAATCACAGAGAAAACTCAAATTAGTGTTGAGTAAGCGAACACGTCGTTCATGTTGGCACCTGTTAGTGATGAGTTTTAGATAATTATCACCTCTCGTTGCATCGAAACGAAGAGAACAACTAGCATCAAAAACAGGAGTACTAAAAGTTTTCAGAACGAGAAACCCACCACTTTTCTCCTAAGTCCTAAAAATTCCTGTAATATTGCTTCCTGTAACTGACAGTACAGAACCTGACTACCGTCAGCAGTCGGGCACATCCTCAAGCTGATATCATTGGGGTGGCTGACACCGACAGCTTACAAGAATGCGTTCTTCATAAAATAAGAGCAGGTATGAAAAAATGCGACATCCAGCTTCATAATTTCAAGCAAAGGGTAATTAGATGAAATATCAACCTTCAACGTGATCCAGTGCTGGTTTTCGCAATTAAAATGCGGTTTAATTTTGAAATTAGGTAAGAGAATTATTAGTAATTGGGAGAAGTAAGTTGAACGAACAACGTAATCCAGCAGTAACAAGTTTAAGCAGAATAATAAACAGTATGCAAAACAGACTCAAGAGAATGTGCAACTGTAAATCAGTATCACTCTTAACCCGTTCGGGATTTTCCACGTAAATTGACGTTACAAACTTTTAACTACCAATGGTTAAACCTCTTAAACAAAATAAATGACTCTTCCGCGCGCTAAAAAATGTTAAAATGTTGATTTTAAATGTTGTTTCCTTGTTTTTAGGTGTTTTTTGTTATTTGGGGGGAAAACATTTCTCTGATTTTCCGTAACCACGGGAGGTACACTATGTGTATATTAATGCGACCACGAATGGGTTAAAAAACTGTTCAGGAGAATCAGAGTTCGTTGGATGTTCAACACATCGCAGTGCATGATAGTCCAGATATATTGACCCAACAATCAATACCAGTAGCAGATCATAATAATGATTATGGGTAATCAGATGCAACCTTCATGCATACGAATATACGCAACTGTACAAGCAAGAGATCGAAAGCAGAACATACAGCGTCGTCAGCGTCACCACGACGTTCTCATACCGCTTTCAAGGCCCGGAAATATTTATTCCGATGCCACAACTTCATCTTTTGCGACACGGGGCACAGCAGTGTACACATGTCAATAGCGAAACCCAGCCATACATATCATCAGCGTCGTCTACCAGTGTATGTCAACAGTGAAGTCCAGCAGTTTATGTCAAAATCGGGGCCCAGCAGTGTATGTCAAAAGCGGGGCCCAGCAGTGTATGTATGTCAAAAGCGGGGCCCAGCAGTGTATGTCAAAAGCGGGGCCCAGCAGTGTATGTCAATAGGCAATGCAGTAGTGTGTGTCAATAGGCAATGCAGTAGTGTGTGTCAATAGGCAATGCAGTAGTGTGTGTCAATAGGCAATGCAGTAGTGTGTATCCATAGGCAATGCAGTAGTGTGTGTCAATAGGCAATGCAGTAGTGTGTGTCAATAGGCAATGCAGTAGTGTGTGTCAATAGGCAATGCAGTAGTGTGTGTCAATAACAAGGTCCAGCAGTGCATGTCAATAGGCAATGCAGTAGCGCAATGAGGCCTAGTCACACATGTCCAAAGCGGGTCCACATTTGATGCGCGTTTCAAAGGCCTCTCGATCAAGCAGGCGGTGCTGCAGCGGACAGGGAGACCATTTCCAGTGACAAATCTAAGGGCCGCATTTGTGGCAAAAATATCGAATAGTCGAGTAGAATACAACAACTCAAATTGCAGTTATTTAGTAGTGTGTCGGGTGAATTTACAGTTGCAGGGAGAGTGATGAGTGTTAGCAGTCAACTGAAATGATAATTTATGATACACAAGAGAGCAAGTTGAATTGACCAGTAGGAGAATACATCAGACCTAATGCAAATTTTCAACCGAAGTGCATGAAGAGGTGTTTTATCAGTAGCATGGGGCATCTCTTAAAAATATAACTTATGAACGGAATAAATTAGAGTTGAGTGTCGAAGAGACTGAAGCAGGAGGCTGATTATACTATGGCTTGAACACCTTCAATATTAAAAAAAAAAAACAGACCAAAACAGGAAAGGAACGACTTATTAAACTAAAATATACTCTCTTTTGAAGTATATCTATTAGGAAATATACTCGGAAACAGTTGATGCTGACAACGTTAGACATTAGTCGGAAACAGTTGATACAGAGGAAAAAAGTCTAAGAAAAGTCAACTATTACCTTATACTTTAAACATTATTCATAACGTTCAAAAACGGTACAAGAAACAGAAATAAAGAATTTAATTCCTAAAAAAGATGCACTTTCATTGAAATGTATTGAATCTTCGAAAACTATCTTTGAATTTTTCTAGCGGGGCATGCGAGAGGGCTGTTCGTTCTGTGCTTGTTTATTTGTGCTTCTCGCGTAGTTGATTACCTTTTGCAGCGTTTTTAGTTCCGTTTTTCTTTTCCTGTTGTTACAGTGAGTGATTCTTATTTAACAGGATCTGAATGAAAGCCGTGTATGCAATAGTTGTAACACAAACAGAGGTTAATTTTTATCACGCACAGAAATTGAATCGTCTAAAAAATAGTAGAATTTTGGAATGTTTTCAAAACTGTGACCACCTGTTTCCGACCAAAGGGAATAATAGCTCAGCAGATCCCATTAAAATTAACTGACTTTGAGGTAAGTAGGCTTGGATCAATCTGCAGAGCACAATATAACTTTTCAAGTTATGCTGAAGAACAAACACGACCTCAGTCACTGATTGAGGGAAGCTGTTGGCCACCGTGAACCACGAGCAAAAAGGATCATATCAGGAAAATAAGCTTGTGCTCTTCTACGAACTACATGCCAACGTAGAAAATGACAGCACGAAAATACAAGACATTTAATTCTTGATTGATCTGTCTGTACTTCACATTATAGATACGACGTACGAATAGAAGGAACATTAAGAAACTCCGTAAAATATGATGCGCGTGACAACAGGTCAGGAAATCATAAATGCTTGAACACACTGCAGCCAGAAAAACTGTGGTGCCAAACATTATTGCAGTCTCGTGTGACGTTACGACGCTCACTGGAACAGAGGAGGTAAGCAACATTACGATCTGTCTGAGGTCGAGAGGAAATTACACCCGAGACAGACGTCGCCCGCCCGACGCTTAGACAGGAGTTCTTGGCCAGATACCGCACCTGGAACAGACAGGAGATAGCAGACCAGTAAAACAGGCTCTCCGAAGACACCAATTAGAGCAAAATGACTGCTTACAAAGGAAAGGAATCCAGTCGATAAATAACCATTGGGGAATAGACCAAAATAAGACAGAAGAAAAACATACAGAAAGAAGGCAGCAGCAGAAAGATACAGTCACGTAGGAAGAAATAAACAAAATCCCACAGAAGATTATAAAGTAGAAAATGGACAAGCAAACGGCAGATAATTTACCGATAATGGAAGCCATGGAAACAGACAAACACAATAGGCAGAACATGAAAAAAGTAGAGTGCCAGTGATGTACACAACAGGCCAGAAAAGTCCAACACTAAAGACTGATGGACACAGAGACACCAAATGCACAGAAAATTGTATTCTTTCTGCACGAACCCCCAAGAGAGAAGCCTTGGCTCTGTAATATTACTCGCTGACGGCCCTTTCTTTGATTTCTCTCAGTACTCGACGTGGTGAAAATTGACAGGAAACAGTGATACGAAACCAGTTATTCCCCAGTGCAGTGCCAGAAAGATTTATCGAGGCTCACGACTATCTATTTCCATGAAAGTAACTTGCAAAAATCAAACTGGGTTCATAGTTTGAAGTTTAATTCGTTGACAATTTACTCCTAAATTTTGAAACGACGCGTAAGTAATTCCATCCTACTGCAGTGGTTGAGTGAAAACAAAGAGATCCAACAAAATGACGAGAAGAATTAGATTCCAAATTATTGAAATGGAAATCTAGACTCGCTTTGCATCAATCAAGATTTCAGCTACTGACCAAAACATAAAGCAAGTCGAGCTACACTTCACCTAGAAGTTGAGCAACCAGAATACAACAAAACCAATAATTTGATATGAATGACTTCTTTCAATTAATTGACACCCCGACACCACTTCTAACTTTTTTAATGTCAAAAGACGATGAATGCAGACGCATTGACAGTGAACAGAAACAGCTCTAAGCTCTGATCGCACTCCCATCATCTGGTGCTCAAGCTGTCAGCCTATATAAGGGAACCTTGGTTTTTGATCAAAGGAGACGTTTCAATAATAATAGTTCTATCAAGACTACAACTATTCCAGTATAAATAAAGCTAAATAACAGCTGGAATTGAAGCGTAGAAACGTAAGAAATTTCATTAACCCTTCATGCATGCACAAGTTGAGCACAAGCCGCTGAGCACACGGAAGCAATAAAGCTGTACAGCCAACGGTTCGCAGCGCTTCAAGCGAAACACGACCAAAAGCGCTTCGTTTCCGACTCGATTTCGTTCCCAGCAAAACAGTTACAAGCCTGCAACGAGTATATGACGTAAATAAAATGCTGTATTCCTTTGTAGTATCACGCAACAGAATTAAATTACAGCACAAAAAGATGACCTAAAAAATTAAGACGATTAAAATAAAGAAGACTGTCAGTTGTTTGATTGTTTATTCAGTACTCCACGTTCTTCAAACGTTTTTAATAACGGTCTCAAAATTCATAGATCGTACACACATCTTAAATAAGTAGAATACTTACTAGATGTCGTTTGAGTCACACCCATAACGGTGGATGAGAAGGCACATAAATGTAGTAAAGATTGAATACAAAACTAAGCCCCACCACAGACAAGCGCAGTAATTACTCCTGACTTTGCAGTTAATTACTGTATGCTTACGCACGAAGAGTGCCACGGCTGACAAGGACAAACTCAATCAACATTTCCCTGGAAGGAGCTTGTGCAAAATTTTTTTAACACGTTTGTTGCGATGCGACCCACCGGTGGGTCACTTAGGTTAGGTTCTGTAATTTTTTCAGATCCTTCCAGTGACTATGCGTATAAAGTGAAGTTTTACACCAATCAGGCAATCGCAACAAACGTGTTAAATGAAGACGATCTTGTTCTGCGAGTACACCGCTCGGACGGACCCTAATATTAAAAACCCACAATTTATCTCGAAGTATTTTTCCTACAGGGCAAGACTGAATACCTCAGGGATTTCGGAAACGAAATCAAGAATTTGATACGCGAATTGCGAGAGGTGCTTCGTGTCTGCAGTCAAATACTGTCTAAATGTCAGCGTAGGGGATGAGAGCTCGGTGGAAACAAGAATTGGTCTCAAATTTCGCCTGCATGAGCTTCTCTCGCGCACACGGAACTCAAGTGAAGTTGTAACAATGAAAATTGAATAGAAATTGTACTCTAACGAGAGCATAGAGAATGTTCAAGCAAATCTTATTTTCCTTTATCATTTTAACCATTTAGCGACCAAGTGGACTATTCGGTCGTCTTTCACGGTCTTTGGGAGAATTGTTCTAATAATTAAACAGTGAGCAATATGAGGTTGATACCAGGTTTGAACGCGGCGGCATGTTACAGCGTCGTTCTTTTGGCTGCCTGGCTCTCAGCGTGCTTCATTGCATCAGTGTACAGACGGTGTTTGTGAGCTTAAATGTAGAAACCAGAAAAACAAATTGGTCGCTAAAGGGTTAAAGCCCAAAACAAGTATCAAAACTCAATGTAGTTTCAGGTTGTAGAATTTTGTGTAGGTCTTTAATTAAACAAAATTCTATTCAGATTAGATATAGTTTCCTAACCAAGTAAATTAGAAAAACCATTAAAACTGAAAATTTCAATGGTTATCAAATAACATTTTCTGGGTAAAAACTTCATAAAAAACTTGCTATTCAAATGACATGCGCACGATCAAAAGTACAGAGTATTTCAGAGCTAGCGTTAGAAATAAGACGTTTTCACTTTAATGTTTGAAGGATAAAAAGTAAAATCTCCCCACTTCACTCCCACAACAGGGAACTGAATTCTAGTGGGGGTAAACAAATTTTTCTAAATCAATAAATTTGTTAATTCGATATACTTGCAAACAATAACAACAATTACTGCTCAAATTACAATTGTATGCAGGTGGATGATGACAAAATATGCATAGCAAATGAAGAAAGCTCTGTTAAAAATGAAATAAAATATTTTTTCAGGTTTTATGGGCGAAAAAAGTATTCGTACGATGTCAATTTTAGACTCCAATGTTCTTAAATTCCTTTTAGTTTCAAGATTTTTCCAAAAGAAGTTTCTAAACTGTTCCAATAATTAAATCAGTAGATATTTCACCGTAAAAAATACAAACTTGACATTTTGCATCAGTTCTTTGTACACTTAAGTGATCATCATGGCAAAAAACTAACAAATTTGCAAAAAGAAATGATTTTTAAACTATGAAAACGTAAAAGCTATAGGAAAAGCTTAACACGTTGACTACAAAGTGGTACGTATGTGTACCACTGAGGTTAGGTTCTGTAATTTTTTCAGATCCTTCTAGTGACTATGCGTACAAAGTGAAGTTTTACACCAATCAGGCAATCGGAGGCAACGTGTTAAATAGTACACTTACTACCATGGCTCATCTATTGCAAGGTATTAAAGATATAAAGAAAACGAAAGAAGATTTGGTGATCCACTAAAATTTCACGTAGATTTTCGGTGGAATTGCAACGCCAAGTGAAACAAAATTCAATGATTAATTGTAAGGAGTTACATTAAGATTCATCACCAGGATTTAATGTAAATAACGAATATAGGCAATGCAATTTAAAGGAGCAATGTAAAGTCACACCCCAATGTGAAAAATTCTTCTTTTATGAAGGCACGTAAATATCTGGTTAGAATTTGTTCGTGAGCATAAGAATAAGCTAGAATCATTCTGGGAAAAAGTTTTGTGGACTAATGAAGCTTAAATTGAACCATCTGGAAGTAATTCAAGTAATCATGAATGGATAAAAGACTGGTCTTTGAACAAAACAACACAGCAAAATTACATCGGTGAAGTTTGAGGCGTGACAGCATTATGGTTTGGAGTTGTTTCTCTGCAAAACGTACAAGGAACACAACAGTAATAGATGGAAGAAGAACGCCGTAACATACCAAGATATTTTTCAAACAAATTTGTTTGTTTCGGTTCAAATACTTGAACTTCATGAGGACTGGGTTTTCCAACAAGATAATAACCATGAACACACAGCAAAATATACGAAGTAATAGCTGGCCGAACAAATACACTGAAATGGTGAAGTCTGTCACCAGACTTACATCCAATAGAAAACTTGTGTCGTTATTTAAAAGTTTCAATTCAATCGAGAGTTCTAAGGAAGATCCCTGATCTTAAGAACATACACGAAAAAAAGAATAAATACCAACCTGTATTTGGAAATTATTAATTGAGAACTACAGCAGATTGGTTGCTGTTGATGTGAATAATGGCTATATTACAAATTATCAAATTATTATAATTTATTTTTGTTTAGTTTAATACAAACCCCATTTTCTTTTCTTTACACACCTGTATAAAATTATGATATGAGTAGCATGTTTTTTTATTTTTGGAAGCATATTCAATTAATAAATTCTTGGGTTACGAATATTTATTTCCCCACTGTAAGTTATGGAGCGAGTGTACTCGTTTGGTGATGAATGGGAAGAAAACCGAGCACGCAAGTGGCACTACCAAATTCCGTAGGTAAAAACAGTCTAGGCTCGTGGATCTGCTCGTTTCGTGTCGGATGAAGAGACTAGGAGCTGAGCGTTGCGCATTTGAGGGTCCAAGACTTCTGCTGCAGCAGCAATGGAGGATACGCAGTCCTGTATTGGTGTACTCTGCTGCAGCAGCAATGGAGGACACGCAGTCTTGTATTGATGGTGTGTTCTGCTGCAGCAGCAATGGAAGACACGCAGTCTTGTATTGATGGTGTGTTCTGCTGCAGCAGCAATGGAGGACACGCAGTCTTGTATTGATGGTGTGTTCTGCTGCAGCAGCAGCAATGGAAGACACGCAGTCTTGTATTGATGGTGTGTTCTGCTGCAGCAGCAATGGAAGACACGGTCTTGTATTGATGGTGTGTTCTGCTGCAGCAGCAATGGAAGACACGCAGTCTTGTATTGGTGTAGTTTGCTGCAGCAACAATGGAAGACACGTAGTCCTATATTGGTGTTGTGTACTTCTATGCAAAAATTAACGATGCACCTAAGTATATCCTGCGTTATAGCACACATGAAATGAAGTACAAGTATCGGTGAACGCATGTAGTTCTGCATCGCAAAGCAAATTAAAATCTACCTTCTTTAATATCCAAACAGTGCGCACTCAAACAAATCTTTAAGAGCAACGAAGATGTATCTTTCAGCTAAAATTCGAGCTTAAATTTAATTATACAATTTCGATAAAATTGAGAAGAAGATCATCCCAGAAAATAAGGATCATTAAGAGGTATAGTGCACAATCACGACAAATACAATTATAAAATTCGTTTATTCCTTCAAAAATATATTAAAGAATTTATTGAAAATAGAATTATTAGGAAAAAACAATATTCGCAGCACCTCAAATATAACCCCTGAATAAAAGGAAGAGACGTCGACGTTTGTTGGTGGCTGATGGATCTGGCGCGGATAAACACAACCATTAGTCCTGGTCTGAGGAACCAAAAATATTAACGGAGTCATTCTCCTTTGACAGACCCGGACACGAGCTCCACTGAGCCTCAGACTCAAAACTGGTGAGAAACAACTAAAAAAACTTTACCGTGTTCATTACAAAGTACGAAAGTTGGGAAAGAATGTTTTACGTATTTGTTCCGTTCGTACAAAAAACTCGCTACATTATGGAACAGTGGATGTGGGAAAAAACGGTTTTTTCCAAATGTCAGCGAAATGAAATAAATTTATTAAACGAATTTTTTAGTGCAGAAGACTTAAGCCGATAAGTTCGGTGGAACGTGACGCATCATATACGACGATGGTACTGAAAAATGAAAACAATTAGGAAATGGACAAAGCGATTCACCTTACCAGGTCGAATTATAATTAGTCGTCCTAAAAGCAGAGGAAAGATGACAGCGGAATACAAAAGAAAGAGCAGCCTGATAATAAAACTGAAATACAAGAAACTCTTGCAAGAAGCAGGTGTTTAGCTTGTTAAGCCCGTGAGCGCAGAGAGAAGACAACCTTCACTAGATGGGATTAGAAGTGACACTATCGAGGTGTCTCCTGAGAGGCATGTTCAGTATACGATATTCAGCAGATATGCGGTTAACAAGTTACTTAAATTCTTATACAGGCAGACACTTCACAAAGTTTATGATTTTGATTATTTTTAGTGTACGGAATACATGATTATGATCGATGATGCCTCCTCGGTGGTAGATGACGCAAAACCCTACTCAGAGAGACCAGGAGTTTCAGGCAGTTGTTTTAAAATTTTTTCATGATACGCTTTGCGTTCTGGCTTTGACTTAAACCTGGTTGAACTAAGACGCACAATACAATAGTCCTGGAAAAACTCACAAGGTGTAAAATAGCGTGATGAGTATTTTTCTATTGATTCTTTCACATGCAAATTGAAAAAGAGAGCCAGTAATAGTGTAACTATATATATAAGGCCATACGAAGATGAATACTGTAAAATGAGTTCTAAAATTTCTTCGTTTATCATAAGCAGTGACAAATTTTAGAAAAAATTAAATAGAATAAGCGTGTTCGAGCAAATGCATCATAACAAAACCAGTATAAGGGGCATTAAAGTATAATAAACGCAATAAGTATGTAAACGAGGCAATGGTCTCAGCGCTCTGACTATTAGATTCACAAGAATTTGACAGCCTTCGCGCAAACTCTGAGGTTTCAAACTCTCTAGGATTCAGGGGCTCTTCGTACTTCAATATGACGTTTTATTCATCCCAGTCATCTTTCCTTTGCCGATCACGCTGCCAGGGCAAATTTTATTCAGGCGAACATTCATCATTTCCAGCAGATCTAATTCGTTGAGCTCTTCAAATGCGGATTTTTGCTCACATTGCATTTCTGACGAGCGACTTGGCAGAGAAGCTGAGCTGCGGAGGTCACGATCTGGCTGAGCCAAGGTGGTGTTTGTTGAGGGTTTAGCTGCTGGTGTTGAGACCGGTCGTAGTGATGTAGTTAAGTTATTTTAGTGTGATAAATTGCATTTAGTTCCTCCATTGCAGATTCTAAACTTATTTGTGATAAAATTGTCGCTTTTGCGGCTCCTGGGGCTTACTGAAACCTGCTATGCCAGGAGGATAACGATACGCTAAAAGAAATCCAACTCAACGAGCAAAGACATTCAGCTCAAGCTAGCATAATGGCGATGTTTTAATTATCTCTGTGCTCAGTTACGTATGGGTACACCACCAAAAATAGTTCAACCATATGAGAGAGGGTACGCCAGTGAAGGGTAATGGTGACTAAGAAGATACTCAGACTCTTTTTATCACATCAAATTCATATTTCAATCTCGTGACAATCGAGGTCGTTCAGATCTTAACAGCAGAGTTTCAAAATTACAAATGGGCGAGAACTGATAATTTTGTAGTTTATTTTTACTGCATATGAGAGTTTTTCGTGGTAGATGGGTGTGGATGCTAAGATGTTAGATAATTTGATAGGTCTTCAGGAGGGCGGAGTTCCCCAAACATAAAGTTAGATCATAGTTCCTCTCTGAGATTGGAAGGGTGATTGGATTTTAGACTGCTTTGCTTGTTTAGGTATAACTGAAGTGCAAGTATTTTTTTTGTCAGAATGTTGTCTATTGTTTAAGTGTTGTCTGGTGTAATTCACAATGCACAATACAATTTTTCTATGCCATAAAATTTCGGGTTACTGACTTTACCACCACCAGCTTGGTCGACTGGTGAGCAAACTCGCTTGTGATGCGAGAAGACCTGGGTTCGAGGCTCGCTGCCGTGGTGGTCAGTTTGTGTATGACCATCGCTTGGCTAGAATTACGGCATGGGACTTGTTTGCCGACCCAAGAATGGGCCAAAAAGCTCGTTCCTATCGCCGCATTCTGTTCTATATTCTAATATAATATATTTCGGATTTAATTTCACCACCAGCTTGGTCGACTAACTACCAGCTTAGTCGACTGGTGAGTGAACCCGCTTGCGATGCGGGGAGACCCGGGTTCGAGGCCCGCTCCGCTTGGTCTGTTTGTGCTTGACCATCGGCAGCCAGAATTACGGCATGGACTTGGGTATCAGCCCAAGAATGGGCCAAACGGTTCGTTCCTAATGCCTCATTCTATTTTTATTACCACCAACTTGGTTGACTGGTGAGCGAACTCGCTTGCGATGCGGGAAGACCTGGGTTCGAGGCCCGTTACCCCCGTGGTCGGTTTGTGTATGACTATCGGTGGCTAAAATTGCGGAATGGGACTTGGATACCGACCCAAGAATGGGTCAAAAAGCTCGTTCTTATCGCCTCTTTCTATTCTATTCTATTCAACCACCACCTTCTGATTTAGGCTTGGAGGCCTTCCTGCCCATAAATTCTATTCCGCTATTGAAAATTGCTACTACAGACTCACGTGACTCATATTATGCACTATGGAAGGCTACCTCAGACATCACCGCTAAACATTGTGTATGGTTTACATTGAAAGAACTAACAAGATAAAACAAAAACAATCGCCAATAAAGGAAAAGTAGTCATGATGTAGGAAATACATAACCAGCAGCGAAACGGTAAAAATGGTAAAAGGAAGTAAAGGTAAACACTGGAATATTTTGATTCACAAGAAAAGAGTTAAGGAACTAATGATCACTAACATTTCCATCGTAGTATGGCGCTGCTAACCTCAACATTGTATGCTGAACAAACAAGATTATTTTTAACAACAATAATAACTAAAATGAAAGCTACGAGGGGAAAAGCAAAATTGTAAAGCTCGGACATTTGAAAGCGACGCATTGCGTTTGATGCAAATGCAGGGGGTTGATAGACAGAGCTGCTCATTGAGGGTGTGTCACTGCAAAGTCTTTTGTTTGACAAACAGGAAACAAAAACCGTACTCGTAAATTCTAATATCTTTAATAGTGACTACTTTGGTTATACATATTAGTCCTATCAAGTGAATATTTTGTTGGTTGTCTAACTCCTTATCTGACATTTTAAATTGTTTACCGTTATTTCTGCTGGTTTTTCGTAATATGTAGGTATGCTTAGTTTTTTAGATATTCACGTGGCGGTTTGAAGTAAGTGATCGAGTTGAGTGATGACGGTGGTGTTCACAGTGCTCAGGGGAAGTAGATATAAAAAGAAGTGAAGAGCTTTATCTTAGAAAAGATGAGTCTTGACTAGCAGGAGAAGAAATAATGAAGGAAAATGCATGCACTTGATGGGCTGCTGGTAGAAATAACGTTGTCTCGAACGCGTTACTGTATCACCTGATCTTCAAGCCATAGAAGAATAATTAACAATGTATTGAATATACAAGATTTATCGTAATTAAACCTTTCGATGTGAATACCGATTTTATTTACAGCAAGCAAATGTTGTCAACGCATCAATAACGGGTTTCATTAATTACTACTTTATAAGAACAAACAGTATTGTGATATTGCCGACTTTGAAATGCAGATGAACAGTTCGCCAACAGTTCAATAATTCCCCCTCCACTGATGGACACAATTCTCTTCGGAATTATGCACGGTACTTTGTACTAACAAGATGAACTTTGATATTGCACGACTTACATAAATAAAAAGTTCAAGAGTAATAATTAATACATTTTGCCTACAAAAAGGGACAGAAACATTCAAGGGAATTATAGGGGGCACTAGAGGGCGTGTAGAACTTGCACACTCGTGTTCTTGAGTGTAGAGGCAGGTCTCGTGAGACTGGTGACAGTAGAGCAGAGCTCAGTGTCTCGAGCCTTAATGTGGAGACAAGTCTCGCGAGACCTGCAGCAACAGGGGCAGGGCTCAGCGTCTCGAGTACTAGCATAGAGACAAGTCTCGCGAGACCTGCAACAACAGGGGCAGGGCTCAGCGT
>VCRD01000115.1:354774-377680 GCA_006783055.1 Trinorchestia longiramus
ACCCATGGCTTCATGTGAAGACCCATGGCTTCATGTGAAGACCCATGCCTTCATGTGATGATCCATGCCTTCATGTGATGACTCATGCCTTCATGACGATTTTGTGATCTCCAAGATTTAATCACTCGTGAGTATCCCACTCAAATAAAAGTTGTTCTCTTTGTTTTATAAACAGCACGATAAAATTTAACAGTCCTGTTTTGCTTAATGTTTGTCTACTCGCATGAAGATTTTTGTTATCCTAATAAATTCATATTTTAACATTTTAATCATGAGCATTTTTGAAATATTTAAGGTTTGCATGAATTGTTCGTACCACAGTGCGATTACAACCGACATCCTATACAAAAAAACTCTACTCGAAGCAATGTTTTTTATATTTATGCTATATAGAATGCATACATAGGATAGATATTATGCTTGTTAAAGCATCAAGGAAATAAATTTTTTATCACGATAAAGTCTACTGTTTTAGATACCAAAAAATAACAATAAAATTTATAAGTTTTTTAGATTAGCCTGCATAAGACAGGGAACTCAATGCTACTCGTCACAACGACGCCTCTGCCTGTCAAAAATTCCCGTCCCAGTCGAGAGAAGCTTGCGAGGCGTGGGCGGATGTAGCATTAATATCCAATAACACTGGAATGCTATTCCAATAACTGGAATATGCAATCCAAAACTGCACCCTCCAGTAAAATATAGAATGGGTTTGAAAAATATTAAACTGCATGAATTTATTCATGCAAACACTCGCGCTAATTTGCAGTTGTAACTCCCATGCGCCTGAGTTATTTCAAAGCGATTTTGGCCTCTGATATTTATATTTATTAAAATTACAAATTGTTTGAAAGATATTCCGCGAATTTTAAAACCAAAAATCAAGATAAACGTTCAGTGTGCACTGGATTTTATTTCCCTAAAACATCTACAAGAATTACATAACGCTTCTAAATAGATACAAACGCATATTTAAAAAAAAACAAGATCACATCTTCTGTCTTAACCGAAAGACGCTCGCGTTACTACCGTGCATATAATAATCTGCACCTAAAATTAGCAATGAATTAAATAGAGTCGTGGCTAAACAAACGATTTGCATGTCATTTTCTTATCGCATGCATTACGTATCATCATGCGTCAACAGTACAGACAGTTCCTTTTTTATTTAAATTTGACAGAAACTAATGCAGAGCGCTGTCTTCACAGCTCCCGTAATCAACGCTCTTTCACGATTTCATTCGAGCTAGAGATTGGCACTATCCTGTGAATTTATTTCTAAACAGTCAAAGTAATGGACGATATTCACAACAAGCACTAATATTTGCTGCTGAATGTAGTTTTACATTTGAATAATATCCACAAGCGCTTGGATGCGTTTTGATGTTCTGTTAGTTTTCTGCATCTGCTGTTTCAGTGAATACTCATTTACGAGAACCACTACAATGTTTCGAAATGCCCACACAGTTACATGGTACAGAAAGTACCTATTCATTGAGTACAAAACGTTAGTCAGACAGGAGAGCGAATAAAACTTGGTAAACAATGCATCAAATATAGAGGAGTAGATGGTATACTCCACATTACTACCTATGTTCAATGAACATTACACTACCGTTATTTATTCAAAAACTGTAATTGAGAAGAAACGCTCACATGACGAATCTATTTTCAAAACCACAAGTCTACTTACGTCTAGAACTACGATCAATGATATACGTTGCTTGTAGCGTGCGTTTTTAAACAGTTTTATCATGTAGGAAAAATCTCTGAAACATCAAAGTGGTCTTTCCCAGCATAATAATTGCTTCGTAGAACAGAAGACGTAAATAAATGTCACAAAATAACAATAACTTCACGCAAATAAAAGTGTCACAAAAAAGTCACAAAAATTTCATTGGTTCAATTTGATTATAGAATAAAATGCCCGAAAATGGAGTTAATTAAGCGTCATAAGATATAATATTCATCGAAAAACTTACTGCAAACACCCAATAGCGAGCATTAACAGGGGGCTCGATACATAACGTACTGAATTAGCAAATAGTAATCTGAATACATCAAGCGCTTTCTGCTCAGACAAGATCATGATCAAAACACTCTACGGAAAACAGTCCTTACATTTCAGTATCTTTCCTCACAAGGAGACTTGCTGAACCAATGCAACAATTTCATCACATGTAAAAAAATAATCTGGTCTATGGTACTCAGATTTACAATTCGGTAAGTCGTGTTCAATACAATAAACTCAGGAAATGTGGTCCCACATTAGCAACTATAAAATTAAAAACGGTGCAAGTAATTTTCAAAGTTCACTACCACCCAGAGGTGAACTATGAAATAAGCCTACATCGAACATTAAAACCCTAATAGCAGCAACTTTGTAAACTTCACTGATAATTACACCGACAAAAATTTGTCAACCGGCTACAGACAAACTGGTAAGCTGCAGATGTAAGCCTGTTCAAGAGGCTTAATGTAACGATAGATGTCTTTCAGCCTGTTCAACTTAAATGCAAATTTTCTTATATGATTAACCCAAAAAGAAATATTTTTCACACCATAAATTGACATGCACTCCCCATTGAAGTCACAGCCAGCCACAACTAACGTGCTTCTCATGAGCAACATTCACAAAGGACGCTTGATCAGTTGAACAGATCACGCGGGAAGAGTACTAAGATATAAGAATATTAGTATTAAGACACGCATGGTGATCTTTCATGAAATTTTCTTAGGCTGCGACATTTTGGGTTGGCTTCTGAGCACAACAGAGACCACGAGGCTTTACTTCATGAGATCTAGTACTGAGGAAGCTGGCTAATGCACGAGAGCCTATTCTTTTCTCTACTATAATGATTATTTTTTTATTTATACACTTTCAGATTAGATAAATAATATAGTTCCTAATTCAACTCTAGATAAGAAAGGCAGTGTAATTATGGGTATGTTACATAGAGCAGGAAACGCTTCCCAATTCTTTCACTCCTGAGATCGAGCTGATGATAGAATAGAAACACAAAAACTGACAGCGTCTTAATATTGGAAGCATTTTTTGAGCAGAAGCTTTTGTTTAACTAGACAATTTGAACCTATGCATTGGGTCGCCACTATCAACATACAAACTCGTTGCTTGAAAAATTCTAACAGAAATGTTCTAAAAATTGTCTAGCCATAAAATACTGCACGAGTTCATGAATATGAGTTAGGTTTAACACTACAAATAACTTCACATCACAAAGAGTCACAAGACCAGAATAGAAGAGGGAAGAGGCAGCTCACCTGCTTTGCACCATGGCCTGCACTACAGCAACGTCTGCCACGCACCTGCACATGAAACATCAATCAACAATTAGCAACATCATAACGCAGCGTTACATTGACGCAAAAAAATGAGCACTTGTTCAGTAAATTCGTAACATCAGAGCAATGCTCAATGTTCCAACAATTATGAGAATGTTCAATGTTCGAATAATGTTCAAGGCAATGATAGTGTTTAAAGCTACAACCATGATGAAACATTAATACGTTTCCATAGTTTTGTCCAAATTCCATGCTTCAATGCTGATGTTCAATGCTTCCAAAATCTTAAACGTCTTTATACTGTCCAATTGCACGACCATGCCTAATGTCTCAACCTCAGTACGGGGACCAAAGTTCAATGATTTTAAAATACTGAGCGTTTCTAAAATGTCTAGTGCTGACAAAGTGTTTCATGCTTCAATAAAGTCCACCGCTTCCACAATGCCCAATACTTCGCAAGCCTCATGCCTGAAGCGAAGGGTTAATGATGCGAAATAAAAAATACATTTCACAGCCAGCCAAGACATTAATGGAAGCAAAAATTTCCCTAAAAGCCGACGGCAATTAGACTAAAAGAAATAATTTCTGCTAAATTACGTAATTGCTTCGAAGATCATAAAAACCTGTAACACAAGTACTGCGTATTTTAGCTGCTTCTCATGATATACACTTATTTCTTTAGCTTAGAGTTACTCTCCCAGAAATATTTTCTAACCTTGAACCCTTCCAATCAATTTTTGATTAAATCCACGTCTTTCATTGATTATTTTTTAATTAAGTCAGTTCCTTTCAATTGTTTTCAATTAAATCCATTTCTTAAAATAATTTTTACTGCATATATATATTTATAGATCAATTTTACCCTTCACAAAAATCAAACAACGAAAATAATGAAGTTTCACAATATACACGTAAAGCTTTATTGTGCGAGCGTAATTAGTGCATCATAATCATTGTTTACTCCAGCATAGTCTATAAATTTAGAATACATATAGTAAAAGGATGTATTCAACAAGATAGCCTATTCCTACGTTTTTTTTATCAAGTTTTACTGAGCCTATATTATTTCCTATCCCCTTGAATTGTCAAATTAGAACATGTATTTTGCTACAGTGTCAACACATAAATAAAATAAAGAAGGTAACTGTCACTGCATTATTTTTCGAGTAATTACAACCTGTTGAATTTGAGTAAAAAATTCTATTTAAATGATACTGATCAAGTGATATGTATTATTTTTCTTAAGTCAAATGCAGGAGAGAGTTTATTCTTCAGTAACACAAAATATTATTCCAAGTTGGGGATTTTGTGCGGGGTGTGTGGAAAATACTTGATATTTGGGCATATATTTACCTACTTAAAAGACTGCTCTGAAGGTTAAATTTCACGCTACAGCAGTAAAGCTATTACAGAAAAAATTCTTAGGATGAAGCCGCTTTGTCGGACTTGCACAGTTGGTTAATCCATCAAAGCTTGGAATGTTGGAAAAACGAGGAACTGAAGTGAGCAGTTCTGGTAAGAATAACACAGTGAGGGCTTTGAGTGTGCAAATTTTGAGCACGCTGTATATGCGTGTTCGACTATGAAGGTTTGCTAGAAAACTAAACAGCTCAGCTAAATTGGCGAGCAAAATCCTTGAAAAGAGATCATGGCACTCAAATAACATAGGTGAGCTAGAGCAGCGCATGAGAGTGTGAGTATGGACGCGCAGGGCCCGGTCTGACACACAATAATTACGAGAAATATGGGCTTCCACCGATAAGAAAAGGTCAGAAGTCTGTCATATAAACGCTTCGCCCGGCCTTAAGTTGAGCAAAAACACTTTGGCTTGATCAATCGATTTTATTTTGAGCAGTGAGCGTCAACTTGGACGTTCCTTAGCAGGATTTTCGTCAGAATTAAAAAACCAAATGCAATTTCTCAACCCAAATAAAAACATGCATTTATAGAGCAGAGCTCAGGGGTGAAGGAATCAAACTATGATAGAAATTGAATTGAACATAGTTCTAGAAAATAAGGAGCCTCAATCATACGACAATTTGAAAAGGTGTTTAAAAAACGATGTTCCCTGAAAGGTTGAATTACCTTCCATGATTACTGACTACAACTCAAATGAAATTAAAGCCTTGGTTGTAATTGGCATGACACACCCGTCACTCATGGAGTCGTTTACACAACAGTTGCCTGGTGTGTTTAAGATCCAATTTAGAGCAACTGTGGCACTGACTTTGAGATAATTCATGCTAAGGCGACGACTTCATTCATAATTAGCAGACTTCACAGTTTAGTGAGAAAAGTGAGTAGGCTAATAAAGGGGTCAGAGTGTCCTATTATTTCCTTAAGACGTGCCCTCGTCAACCTGTAGCAGGCACAACACGCACGCACCCTCACCACTCACACTGGCAACACGCACAACACACACACGCCCTCACCACTCACACTGGCAACACGCACAACACGCACGCGCCCTCTCCACTCACACTGGCAACACGCACATGCCCTCACCACTAACACTGGCAATACGCACATGCCCCCACCACTCACACTGACAACACGCACATGCCCCCACCACTCACACTGGGAACACGCACAACATGCACACGCCTTTACCACTCACACTGGCTACACGCACAACACACACTCTATTACGTCACGAGAAGATGGGCCAATCACAGGCCGTACCTTGGAAGGGGCACACACCCGCGCCCCCTAAAGAGGTCTTGCCAACCAAGCTCCCATCGGGAAAACTCTTTAGATCGGCTTCTACAATTCAATGACAGGACAAAAGTCACGCACATTCATGGCTAAAAAATTTGACGCCATAACGCTTTAGCGCACAAATTTTATCGTGGAGTTAAACGCCTGAAAAAGCGACAGCTGACGAGATACACAAAGAAATTTTATTGCTTAACACATGCGTGAAAAATTCCGTCGTGCTAAGTTACACGCCTTAAAAGAGTCTTATGTGCAAAGAAAATCACTAATCGATAAGGCATTGACAGTGGAATAAAAAATTATTTCTGCAATGAAGAACTTTTGTGCTGTTGCATTTAACAAAAGAGGAACTGCGTCAGCAGAACAGTTCAGAAAACATCCCAGAAGTATTGACGTAAACATTTCTAGCTCCTTGTGCCTCAACATTATTTCTGAATCGCAAAAACAAGCCATGATCATTATATTTCCATAAAATCCACTACGTAAAAATATATATCGGGCAAATTCTTCACGCTGAAAAATTAGAATACCAGAATTTCAGGTTTTACAGTCTGACGCACTAGCGATTACGAAACCACGTGTATTGTATCAACTGAGCCCTAACTTCGAAGACATCTCTTTGCCTCTTACATGTTAAGTGAAGGAATGTTGCAGCTGAGTTCCCAGAAAGAGTTGACGTAATTAATTTTATCAAAGGGAAGAGTTTTGTGAGCAATGTGCATGTTTACCTAGAGGAATTTGTGCGAGAGTTGGCAACACTGCAGGACTAAAGCTGAAGCCACAACTGAGGGCAGCGATCTCTGGTGCAGCCTCGCCGTGCGGTCTTCAAGTTAATCACAAGCAGAACTTCAGACAACTCCATAATTAAATACTCAGCCTCGGGCGTGGTGAACTGAAAATCTCATGCATTGTGGGAGAGGAACGTGTTCAAGTCGAGGATATTAAAAGAATTACTAGACAAACATGACTCGAATGAGCAGGTACCATCAGAATTTGATAAATCTATTAATTAAAAGTAAATACTGCATTAATTTTTTATGTTATAGAACACCAATGATAAATGACAGCATGAATCATAGAAAAGTATAACGATGGATTAGGCGTTTTCCATTGAAACTAAGTAAAAAAGTTCAGCTTAAGGCACGCAAAGCGCTCAGTGTTAGTTGACCCACCACAACCAGCCACAGTCGAAAAAGAACGAAGCATTACGCTTTGGAGAACGAAGGACCGTGTGAGAAAATGATGACCACAGACAACCAAACACTGAACAGAAAAAAAAATCCTGCTCCAGTAACACGTGATGCTGATCCTGCAGTGGGCAGCTTCGTATACTTAATAATGTATTACTTAAGTACAGATATAAGTAATAAAATAAGTGTTACTGGTAGGTAAAGTACTTTACTCCTGGACATGAGCATCGTCATAGGGGTCTAATGGTGAGCAGCCCGGCTTCAAATCCCGTAATTGCCTTGGTCTGTTTCTGCCTGATCATCGGTTGACGAGGTACACGTCCTGCCTGCTGCAACGTAGGAAGATAGAAGTAAGACTTGACTTGACTTGACCAAGAACATCGAAGCGACCTTACAAGCCTCTACTTCAATTTGCAGCACAGGGGACGGGAACAGTCACTGGGAGCATTATCATTACGTAATATCTTAGCCCATTAGTTCCATCATACTATGTATAATAGGTCAAGTCTATTAGAAATACATACTATGTATGTATAATAGGTCAAGTCTATTAGAAATCATACACTTTAGCCTTATATTCTAAATGTTTCGTTCTAAAGATGCGAATAAAAAAGGTGTAGATATAAGGGGTAATTTACGCAATGTTTCGTTCGGCGGAGGAATAACTTCGGCGTTAGGTTAATTTAGCCTTTAGAGCTTGTCTTCATATGAGAACAGTGGGAGCCAATGGGTTAAGATGTTAGCATTAAGAATCAAAAATCCTATATATATGTAATTTGTGCTAAATTGGGATAAAGTTTCTTTTACAAATTCTGCACAAGGGAAGTGCTGGGTTCCTAAACCACAATCTTTTACAGCACATCTACTGAGACGTACATAATTCAGAAAAAAATAGAAAAAATGCATCACGAATTATTTTTCGATTTGAAAATTTACTCCCCAAGGATAATTTTGTCATTAGCATTGACCACATTTACATTTTCCCATTCACTTTCAAAAATGATTACATAAATTCTACTGTTAACTATTCGATTACCTAGCGTAGTGTTGTCAAATTGAGGCCTACATACATGCGATAAATTTAGTGAAGAATATCACTGATGCTAAACTATTAGTACTTGCATCCTGGGCAGCGTCTTTATATTCGACTCAGTTAGGTTGGTGTTATTATTTTTCATTTAGCTCTCGCTTGGACAGCAGCAATTATCTCACATTTCAGCCATGGAAGTCAGTTTCATTTGAGCAGTCGAAGTCAGCTTTTATTTCAGCGGCAGAATCAAACTCCAATTTCAGTTGTTCAGTGGAACACAGGAATTCAAGTCTTATTTCAGTAGTGCATTCTCACTGCTCGGGAACACAAGTCACGCAAAGCGTCTCGTGAAAATACGGGAATGTCTGTCAAATTATACAATGCCCTAAAATAAATTGTTATCAACATAACAGTTTGAAGTAATTTATCTCAAACTCATTACATTGTTCAACTGATCACTTTGTGAAGCAAATAACCAAACATGTATTTATTTACCAAAGAAATAAAATCCATCTGTACGTATGACAGGAGAATCAGGATCAGCTCAGGTTAAAGAAAGCACCACGTAGTTGACTTTGTTTCGCAAATGAGATTATAAATTAATTTAGCGTCAGAGCAAGAGAAAAATCTAACCAAAAGTGAAGAGGAGTACAGCGTTTGAATCAAAGACGGGTAGAATTTAAATTTATGAATCGCAGCCGAGGCGACGTTCGTAAACGGAGATGTTGACACAGAATTTCCTGAAATTCAATAAGAATTTCCACGTAATTATATGGCGTAACATATAATGGTAACTCATTAGCATAATTAATGAGAATAATTACTAATGCAACAAGACCCAACTGGAATGAAGTAGTGAAACAAGCAGACAAACAATTTCTATTAATTCTCATACAAGATAAGTTTTTTAATGAAATGCAGTGAGCATGAACTCCATAAATAAATATCTCTGAATTATTTTTGAGTTTCTACTAAATTTTTTCGGAAGAATTCAACGAAAGCAACACGTAGAAGTGACCGCCTTAGAGGCATAAAGTTAAGCTAGGCTACAGCATTGCCTCAAACTATCAGATATAATACAATACTAGGCTGTACAATATTTAAATATAAGTTTCTACAGTGTTACAATTCAATGACAAAAATAATAGCTAAAAGGCTTTACAATGATACAATACAAGGTTTTACACTAATATAATACAAGGCTCTACAATAATAGAGTACATTAATACAATACAACGATACAATACAAGACTCTTCAACAAGTTTCTGGTCTAACATGTGAACATTCGCCAACATTTTTCAGTCAGAGTAAAGATGACGACGAACTAGCGTCATTAACACGTTAAGTGCGGTTGCCTAGCCGGTGCAAATCTTTACTTTGTACATACAGTCACTAGAAAGCTTTGAAAAAATTACAGAACCTAACCTGAGTGACCTACAGGTGGGTCACTTCGCACGTAACGTGTTAAAGTTCTGAAAATAGACGCTTGAATTGTGACTAGAGATCCTGTAAACTTAATTCTTTTAATTTTATCATTAAGAAATCTTCTGTTATCAACAAGCTTGAAAACAAAAACTACTAGTGTTCGAGTCAAAAACATAATTGTCATACAAATATAAAACTACATAAAATTTTTTAGCATAAATATTTGCACTAAGCAATGCTACAAAAATGCAACTCAAATAAAATGATTAGTTAAAAATAATCCTCTCAAGGCCTATGCTGCATTGCTTTTCATAAGATTATGAAGATTTGGACGAGGTAGACCTAGCTTAAAAATAATAGCAGCTAAATTAGAAGGCAGACTAGGCACAGACTGGCACATCAAAGGGAGCGAAGATTTTTTTCTATTTTTTATAAACAGAATACTTCGCTGCATGCAGAAACCCCGACCTGCAGCATCAGCCATCCTAAAATTGCTTAATAAGATGCACTCAAAATTAAGTAAGAGGATCAAACGCTCGGGGCAGAATCGCTGCTCACGGCAGACACCAAACTTCATAAGAAAAGATAGGCAAGAGCAAGTATACAACGAAACAGTAAATAAAGACGTGAAGAGCACCAGCTCATCTTTATTCCGACGAGCTAGTTCCGTCGTCAATTTTCCCTACTTTTTTTCTCTTATCAAGTTGGGTGTCTGCTGTGAGCCCCGACTTTGCTGTAAGCATTTGATCCTGTTACTTAATTTGGACCGTCGTGAGAAACTTGTAACGAGTCGTGTCACGAAAGGCTGAAAAAATAATCACGCCTTGGACCCATCACTCGAACAGAGAAATAAATTTAGAGGCGAGTGAGTAAAGAGGAAGACCAGTTGAGCAGTCAGAGGAAGCACCAAAATTGCACAAGGATTATTTTCTTCAAAGGCTCAATGTTCGAGTTGAATCTCAAGTCCCTTATAAAAATTGATGTGAGAGCTGTGAAAGAAGGAATTGATGACAATTTAAGACAGTTCACATACTGGCAGTAAAGTGAGGATGTACGTGTGAGAAAAATTTCAGTGATAAAATAATATTTGTGACTGGATTATATAAAATTTTATTACCGCAGTCGTTAAACAGTTTTTTTAAATAATGGACATTGAACATCTGCCAGACTCAATAATTGAAGTATAACATAGACCTAGCTTAGAACACGTGCAAAAAGTGAATTAATGAAAAAGTGTTAGGAATATGAAGCATAAAAATTAATTCTAGCCGTATTACAGTGAGGAGCGTTTTTGTTTCTATGGCGCTTGTTTTTGCAAAAAATGAAGGACTAGAAAGCATTCGGTTGAAGATGACGCTTGGAACAATGGAGATCTTATAGTGTGGAGAAAATATGATCATAAATGGAATCAGGAGCGAATGCACTCGCGCTATAGACCGCCTGAACAACAGAAAACGTCAAGTAAGAAGAAAGCGAGCAACCAATCAAGCACTGAAAGCTATCTCAACGCAATAAACGCTCCTGTAGAACTCTTCCACAACTATGCTGGCAATTCTACAGCTAATATAATAGCTCAGAAGATACCCAGAGTAACAGTTCATCAAATGGTTCTAGCGTTAAGAAATGTTATTTCATAAGCGAGCTCTTTGAAATAATCAACAGGGGCAGGCTTTATTCACTCCTAAGAACAACAACTGCCGCGATACGCAGAAGCGATGCGACAATTGCAATCCAATGCAAGAAAATAATATATTGTCGACATAACATTATTGAACGGAAAAAAACTTCGTTATAACAATGTAAAGCTGTATATGGCTACTAAAACACTTACAACAAAGAAACAACTTTATCATTTTCTCGAACAATTCAGTAATGCTTTTAGAAAATTTGCAAATCAAGGACGTGTCATAGTTTTGTACTTTGGAGCACAGGAGACGATGGTGGTGAGCTTATCTCTTACTTGAAAAACAACGTAACTCTATTTTGAGTTCAACTGTTTGTGATGTAGGACATTTCCCGCAGTGATAGTAAGTTTTCCCAAAGAGAAGCATCAGTCACGGATTATTGTACGGGGTTCGACAGCATAACTTCCTTTTTTTAAAGCAAAGCGTTTTGAAAAAAGGAAGTTATGTTGCTGCACCTTTTGGTTACTGCCAGCTGTGACCACATGCCGCAACATCAGTAACTAAAATTGCAGTCACTGATCATCCATCATAGTCACTGCTTTATTTATTCACAGAGAAATTGACTGTGAGTAGCTGCTACAGGCATTGTGAATGACAACGTTTGCAAGAATTTAGTCTTCTTTCAATTTAACTTATCAATTTCAAGCAGAAATAGCTCTGTTTTAAGAAAGTTTAGTCAGCTTTTGATTCAGTAAACTTGTCAATACAGATTTAAATAATAATGAATTTAGGTTTTAAAATCAAATTTCATCATGAGGTAAATCGGTAAAGAGTTTCTTCTCAGTTGACTTGTACCAAGTTTTGTATTCGCCTTTGCCAGGACAACGACTTCCGCACAATTTTACAGGATCAGGAGCGTCTTACGAGGCAACGTCCGGAGGAGTTGGAACAGGAAGCCTTCTCTTCGAGAATGAACAAGAATTGAGCACACGATCAGTTCTTTTTGTCGAAAAGGAGCATCCATTTCAAAAGGTAAGAAAATACACCAACAGAAATGGCGTCATCGACTCGAACAAGCCATGGTCTCAAACGTACCTAAGTTCGAGCAAATATTACGTTTTTGAGTCATCTTTTCGCGGACAGAAATGTAACCATTTTACAGGTGGAACTTAGTAACTTGAAGCATACAATTATCCAGTGCAATAACTTCCACATTTTCAGGAGCTCGAAACCGATGAAGCTGCGAGCGTCCTGAAATGCGCCCGGCTTTTACACGAACCATTTTTCTTGGAGCGCGCCGCCGAAGACACCCTAAGATAAGGGATGCTGAACGCTGCCACACTTGCAGCGCTGGCTCGCAGCCAGGTTAGCTGCTAGGCTGCGTGTACCTGAGACAGCCTCAGGCTCGATGCAAGGAGATTCCTGTGTTATCACCTCTGCAGCAAAGCTCTATGCTGGCACCACATGTCGAGGCTTTAACATCACGGGAGCTTATAATATGCTAATTTAAAGCAAAACCCTTATAACTATCGAAAAAACTATGCGTGTTTTTTTTGCCATGATAAAGAAAACGGTCGTAATACCTTTATTATCCTGATGTAGTGATGCTACTGTTCCGTTATATTGTATTTACAAGTAGGTCTGCATGAGAAAAAATTCTGTGTTCCTCTTTCTTCTCGAACTGAGCCTTATCTTTGTTGAGATAAGCTTCTTCTTCGTCTTCTAGTTCTTTCGTTTGCCACTTGACGCCGCACTTCCTGGAGTATCCACATTGAAGGGGAAGACGAATAATAACAAAAAAAATCACGTATTTCATAGTAAACCGGCGACTTGAGTATCCACAATACCTGAATTTCAAAATATGAATTCTTATCTTTCTCACAGGACGACTCAAAAAAATGCATACATTCATAAATACACGACGGATTTTATTACGGCGGGCTGATTTTTTATTTATCTTTTATTTTCCATTTATTTTGTATTTATTCAATCATTTATTTATACATGCTTTTCCTATATCCCTCACTGCTGAATTAGATTAGGAAAATTGATTTCAATAGCTTAGGCTAAGTATTGACTTCTCAATGAAACGATCGCACACGTATTTTAAGCATCGTATTGTGAACACCAAAAACCCCAAATTGCTATATAACACGCAATTTCTTCCGTTATTATAGTTCTTCACCTTCAATATGAAAACTCCTGAAAACGAGGCTTCGGCAGGCAAATAGGAGAAAAAATCCTTTAAAAATGCCTTAATTTTTTACGTGCGAGTTCACTAGTGTCAGAAGAACTTGTTATATCACTCAGAAACATGAAAACGCATGAGCGTATTAAAGTTAATTTTATTTAAAAAAGGAGCATTGCAATTATTTATCTTGTAAGGAAACAACTGGGTATCCTAAAGCCCATGTTACAGTGGTTGAATTTTTTTAAATTTGGGAATAACACTGAATGTAATTCACGAACCAGCCATTGAACCCGATATACGAAAAAAAATAATAATAAAGGAGATTTTACGAAAACATTCAATCGCTTTGAAAGAAATCAATTGGAGCAATTCATCAGGAACGATAAGGCAAAATAACGGCAAGATGCTCCTGCTGTTCTGACGAGTACACGTCCGGGGTTACAAATGTTCCTGGTTTTCCAACGGAATGATCCCGGCATCCCGAGTTAATGATCCCGGCATCCCGAGGGAATGATCCTGGCATCCCGAGGGAATGATCCCGGCATCCCGAGGGAATGATCCCGGCATCCCGAGGGAATGATCCCGGCATCCCGAGGGAATGATCCCGGCATCCCGAGGGAATGATCCCGGCATCCCGAGGGAATGATCCCGGCATCCCGAGGGAATGATCCCGTCTTCCCGAGGGAATGATCAGGGAATTTTGGGGCAATTATCCTGGAATTCCGAGGGAATTATCCTGGAATTTGGTGGAATAATCCTGGAGGAATTATCCTGGAATTCTGAGGGAATGATCTTGAAATTCTAGGAGTATGATCCTGGAATTCCGGGGAGTTTAACCTGGAATTCTAAGGGAATTATCCGAGAATTCAGGAGTAATTAACCTGAAATTCTGATGTATTATCCTGGAATTCAGGACAAATAATACTGGAATTCCGAGGTTATAACCCTGGAATTACGAAGGAATAATTCTGGAATTTTACGGCATGGGACTTAGGTAGCAAGCCAAGGATTGGCCAAACTGCTCGTTTCTATTGCCTTATTCTATTCTAATTCTGGGAGAATGATCTCTGGATCCTAGGAGGTACGAGTTTGTCTGCAATACACGAGCGAGAAGGAAGACGAGTTAGAAAAAGTCACTGCACTGTTGGAAGTAAGCTCAATAAAAACAGTACGGTTTTGTGGCAGCACTTAATGCAAGGCTCTGCCGCCTTTGTAACTCGTGCAATAAACTCGCGTTACAAGAACGATGAGAACGAGATAAAGCAAAAACAAAACCCACGTCATAGCAACGCTAAGCCAGGGCTTGATTACTATTCTGTAACGTTAAGTCACCAAGGCATACAACCGAGAGAAGACCTTATCAACATACTCGTCCTCACAAGAGCGGGTGGGAATCTTGCAAGTAGGACTGCCATCACAATCAAAAATTCATGGTAAGAGTCGTAGTTCACAGACGGCATCCTGATTACTTGAGTAATCAAGATAAGACTTAATAATCAAAGAAGGCGAGCTCGTATTCAAACCACAGTGAAAAGCAGCTTTGGTTGACAATTAGACGTTGATTGAGTTCGAGCTCTGTCACTACACCGCCAAGCAAAGTTCTTGCACAACAGGCGGCTGAGGAGTTCTCCCAGGAATTTGAAGTGAACGGTAGGGGGATGCAGCACCACAATTCATAAGCACGGAGCTTACTCGCGACTACGATACTTACATAAATGTACGAAAAACGACGCATACATTCGATTTTAAATGAGCAAGCGGCATCAGTAACTTACTCTGTTAGAATAGAGGTTGATTTCTTAACCTCTTCAGTCCACTGGTTCACTGTATTGGACTTGCTTTAAAATTTAAAAAAATGACTTCACTTCGAGTCACGATCTCCAACATATTGAAAGTGCAATTTTGGAAAAATTATTGATATTTTGGAATTTTATTTTTGCTTTATCTTAGTCCATGAGGTTTGTTTTTGAAGATGAATGAAGTTTATCAATGAAAATCATCGCATTTTAGCCGGTGACTGAAGAGGTTGAAGTATCTTTTGAATGCGTGAATTCTCACCCAGAACAAACACTAACGTACAGAAAACAATGATATTCTCTGTTAATTGTCAATACTTTTAGCAAAAAATAATAAGATATGGAGCTGCACGAATTAAATTGTAGAGTTGTACCAACGAATAACTTGTCCCCTCTGATTCATATTCAAATCACGGGGGAAGCTTTAACAATTTTGGTAACTATGGAGTTTTTCTAGAATTAATCCAATCAACATGTATGATACACATCCAGTCAAGAGGGGTTGCGTAGACCAATAAAGATTAATTTACGGGAGATTAAAAAAACGAAAGAGGAGACAGAAACAGAAACGACTGTACTCCTCTGGAAGTTCACCTGTACATCGGCGCTTTCTCATGAAATGAAAAATATGTCTGTCCCACTGTGAAGTAATTTAATTTAGATGATTTTGACAACCCGTGCAACTGAACTTACTGTAGACAACTCAGACACCTCAGAGGAACGCTGCATCTGTTTAGAACACAAATAAAGACAGAAGAAACCCCAGTCCAATAGGAAGCGAACATCACCAGAAAAGAAGCATGTTCACTGTTTTCCTCCCTTATTTCAAAATAATCACCCATACACCCTTTTGTAACGCAACTCCTATACATAGGCGTTCGAAGACCATCTCATCTACTTTACATACATACAACGCACAGACCTGTGCAGTAATCTTGTCTATTCCAGTGGGATAGCTCACCTTATTCGCCCAATACACTGAAGGACTATTTCCTTTCAGGCGCTCGCTCGAGGGAATTATTTTACAGAGCAGAATCAATCATTTCTACGCCATGTCCTTTAATCGTACATTGGAAACCATCTTAGGAAAGAAGTTTAGGGCTGAGACTAAGGGAAGCAGACATACTTGTCCTCAACGATACTGAAGAGATGCAGCACTCAACGGTGGTCTCCGACCACCTAAATGTGGGGGTTATAGGTACTACAATTGCAGGGATATTGAAGGGTCTCTCATGAGGGGAGTAACAATAAAAATAAAGTTGAGGCGTTCGCACAGGGGAAAGTGATAGCTCTTCAAGCAAGCGTACACAGGAGGTGAAAAAAGCGGACTCTATTAAATTAAAATTTAAACGCTAATTCACTCGTGCACCAATAAAAAATATTCTGTAGAAGTGACATATGATAACGGAAACATCAGAAGGAGAAGAGAACTCGGTTTGTTTTGATATCTATTAATTAATCTTTTGAAATGGATGAAGAGATTCTATGGTCTGTATTTCAAAGGGAACAATTGCTTGAGACAAAATTTATGATAACAAGTTAAAAGTTCTACTGAATGTAACCCACGGGCTGCAAGCAATCAGATGTTGGCGTCTTATACTAGTATTTCGCATGAAAATGTTTATTTTACTTGAATTTCAAAGCCTAAAAAACTTTTCCAAGGAGTCGACACTTTAAAAATATGTTTTCGTGTTGTCAAGTCAATGAAATTCAATAATAATTTTCGACGATACACAATCGCTGAAGTGCTAAAATTCTTATTAACCATATTTGCATCAGTTTAACAAATGAGTCTGATCCCTACGGATAGAATTGCTACATAAAAATGAAATGTTAATGAGTGAATGTAGATGAACCATCCAGTACATACTGCATTCATGAAGCTTGGCTTCCCAGAATTTGACTAATTGGAATACGACTTTCTAAGGATGCAACTCCAACTATAACAATGTAACTCAGAACTTTCTCAGAAAGACTGGAACGACGGTTAACACAGAGCGCTTTACGAAGCGAATTCATTTTCGTTATGCTTTAAATAACACCTACATGTTTAACCCTTTCGGTACCATGATGCAAATATCAAAACCTTTTCAACATATTTAACATCAAATTTAAAAAAAATGCTTTGTGATGTTTTACGGTCACTGCATTGTCCTGATCAAACTGTAGCTTGCACTGCCCTACCAGCGTTTGCACAGATGCACGTGTTGCTCTGCATCTTAATAGGCGAAAAATGACTGCGGCTACCAGAGATGCCGTCGGGACCGATAGGGTTAAAAGTGAATTGCAGCTAGGATATCAATACTATTGCACAGAATAAATTTCATTTTCTGAATCCAACCGCTTTAAGTTAAGAACTTGTGTTCTTTAGGTGAAATACTGTACTTGTGCGCAGCAAAACTCATTTATTAATCATTTTACGACCTGACTCACTTTAAAATATGCAGAGAGGCACAGGCTTTGGCATGAAACTCCTTTCAACATCAGGAAAAGATTTCAGTAATTTTTAATTTTTCAATCCACCATTATTTCAGTAAAGTTATAATAACGAGAGATATGAGTATACCTAGGCAAAGCAGTAGGAATCTCGTAAAATCTTTAGAAACACACTTATGTGTTCAGGCTAGTGAAAAAAACATCTTCAAAATATGGCATAGTACAACCTAGCATTCTGCAGAGTTAAAGCAACTACGACGCGGTGACTTGTTTGTCACACCAGCTTGGTCGACTGGTGAGCGAGCTCGCTTGTGATGCCGGAAGACCCGGGTTCGAGGCCCGTTACCCCCGTGGTCGGTCTGTGTATGACTATCGGCGGCTAGAATTACGGCATGGGACTTGGGTACCGATCCAAGAATGGGCCAAAAAGCTCGTTCCTATCGCCTCATTCTATTCTATTCTGAGCTCTGTCCCTATTGAGAGCGCTCAGGTGGTCGGGTTTTCTAGGCTCTCATCTGCGAAGCTGGGTTTACTTAGGAAACGTACAAGAACAACAATATCTACGCTGCTGCGTATGCAAAATGGGCATATCAGAAGCTAGCAAGACTCTTCCTGAGAAGGAGAATCGTGTTCAATAACAACAGATTGTGAAATATTTTAGCGATTCTCAATCCTCGGCCGATGTCGCTGGAAATGAGAGATACTGAAGTTGCCGGCATTGGCCGCGAAGCGTTACTGCATCACAGTTGGATTCGTCGTGTTCTTTCATCACAGAGCGCCGTGCACACGCGCCATGGTCTTTGCTGTTTATGCACATTTCCCTTTATGGGCAATATATTATGTAATTCACACTATTCGCACAGCAGTCCAAGCATAATAACGACGAGTGCATTGATACTTGTGGAACAGTCCTTGCAACCTGTGGTTTATAATCGAAGCTGACTCAAAAAATGCAGTGCATCAGTGGCTGCCTCAATAATCTCGAGTCTGCAGGAATGACCACAAAGAGCCTAGTGTCTCTTATGATATCGTAGCGCTGAAGTAACAGTGCCCGAAAGTCGACTAAAACATGATCATTGTGGTAAGTAACATACAGGGAAATACTGTCTGCTGCAAATAGCAGATTATCCAAGTTTGCTGTCCAAGAAAATACGTTGGAATTGAGGTGAAAAATTTACTCCTCCGAAGTAAAACGCTCTTCAGTAGCTGCGTAAAATCAGAAGACACAGCAAATACAAATGTCAGATCGTAGTCGTCAAACAAAATATAAACGTTGAGAACCATTTAGAACTTCTGGAATAATATTATTCAAAGTTTAGAAAACACATCAAAACGAAAATTGAAAGGATATGTACTTGGACTTTAGTACCCATGTCTCTCCATTATGAAAGCTGCAGACAGCCAGCGCTAAGTTGGAGCAGCTTCGTAAAAGTAACGTCGTAACTTACTGAAGAGGGAAGAAAATTTTCTGAGTATAACGACAGTTGGTGCACTTCCTGCACATTTCACCGGAGCTCGTAAAAGTAGCACGAGTTGTTGGCGGTTGCAGGTCAGGCACTTGGTGAAACTTGGCCATTACACGGATACAGTCAGAATGCAGTCTGGAGATCGTATGAACGTAGTATAGTACAACTAAAACGATTGGAAGAACACACCTAACGAGCAACGAAAACAATTGTGTATGCACTGCCAAACATGTAAAAAATAAAGTTTTAGAACAGTGGAAACATTCAAGCAAATAGATTGCAAAAAATTGTTATTATGGAGCTAAAAATATTTGAATACTAGGTCCAACTTTCAAGCATAATCATATCAGTAAGGTACAGCTCTAACGAGCAATCAAAGACTCAAAGAACAAGAGTGACATGCAGCATACATACAATTTGACCAGCAACGTTAGCATTTGAGGAACAATAATATGGAACAATTAATTACGCTAGAAATATTATGATGTAAATGGTCGTAAACAGTTAATAAAACGAAAAATAAAAGGAATGAAATTAAATAAAGTACCTGAAGTTAATTGTTTCTAAGCTCATCATGTTTGACTAAATGAGGAACAATACAAATTTTGCTCCAAAGTCCACTTCAAATGCAACATGTTTCATTAAAAAGATCAAGGAAAATTCTTGATCAACCCCAGCGTGCACACGGAAAAGAACTTGAATGGATGGAAATTTAATTAGTGTTTTCGTGCATAATTTTTTCGGTTACACTGTTTTATTAACGTCTGTGGATATTAACGCATGTGAAATCAAAAATTTTAACATTATTCTATTATTTGTTGTAAGCTGCGCAGACACAAACATATGTGATTTTCCCAGACTGACCTCTTATAATACGCGAGAGCAAAATTTAGGCACGTAACATACTTTCTTTTAGTTATTAATCATTTTTAATTAATGATGAAATTACAGATCGTTGAAAGAGTGCAAGTAAGTTCTCTGCTTGCTAACTGAGAGCTCAGAACGATAATATGAGCTCATAGGACGTGGTGTGATGGTCCAATACACAACCACCACACCTGGGTCATGTACGACACCACAGCCTTCTACAATTCAATACAATGCAATAGAATAGACTATTATACACTGAAATTTATAGAATGGATTATTATGGAATGAAATATTATGTTACGTAATATTATGCAATGCAATATTCTGCAATGCAATATTATGCAATGAAATATTATGGAATGAAATGAAAGGGAATGGAATAGAATATAGCAATAAAAACAGGCCGAGTAGTTCATGCTTGAGTTGCTGCAATTTGCACGGTGAAGTAGCAGAAGTGCTTAAAGTGTTCAAGAGAGGACTGTGCCTGCAGGCCAACACCGCTGTGTCACTACAGGATCATCAGGATGGTGGCAGTGAGGCGGAGGACAATCATACACAGAACTTACACTTGCGGCAGAAATGAGCCCTTGCGCGCCTGCAAACTTGCATGCATTTTAGTAGAAAGTCTGTGCTGCTCAATTAGTTGGTTGTGCCATCGCTTCAAATAGCATCAAGAAGCAAGATTAATTTATCTACTTTGATTTCAAGCTTTTTTGGAGTCCGGCTTAGACTAAGGTATATTAGAACACTGAACAAAAAGCTTGTTTCTAACGATGTGATTTAGAATGACATCTATACGTAAAAGCATAAAAAGAAATAAAAAATCAGTTTGCCTTTTAGCTCAAACTCATTCAACTTGATGCTCAGTAATTATGGCAATATGACATAGATTTCTGTTCGAAAAAAACGTGTTAGCCTCATAAAATAAACATTACATCCACAAGAACTATTTATAACAAGGAAATAAAGTAACATGATTAGTCAGACACTTGCAAGATACACCTCTTCCAACACTAAAATTGTTGTTTTCGCTTGAAGTGATACACGATAATTTTATAGTATTAAATTTGAGCAGTGCAATCTGTCTTAAATCGCCATAATTAGATGCAAGCTTGAAAAAGTCAGTTGTTTAAGAAACGACAATGCTCTAAGGACCCTGGACACTGTGTGGTATGAAAGAAGAGCTCGTCACTGTGGAAGTAATTCCAAAAGATTTCAATGCTCAAAAACTCCCCCGAAATTCGAGGGTTTTTATGTAGATTATTACCATGGGAAGTCAATGCTACAATTGCTAAGACAAACTTGGGACGATGTTTATTCAAGGAATATATGCTACTACATAACTCAAATTATAATTGTTAGAAAATTTAATTCAACGCTCGCTCGAATTATTGCATCAAGCTTGAATTCAATACGATCCCTCCGAGATTAATTTATCACACTTCTAGAATGTTATCACACAAATTTATTGTTAAAAATCTGAACATTTTTTCCATTTTCGCACTTGTACCTGATTTTGTGAGCCCGTCGGGACAGAGCATGCCAAAACTTGCGCCATTAATCAGGAGTAAAAATTCTAAGATGAAGGAAGCAGCATGACGATCTCGCTCGAGTGCTTCAAGTTCCTGGTCTCTCACGCCGCAAGCCGTGCACAAGTGCCGGGACTGTGAAGGTTTTGAGAATAGAATAAGGCAATAGAAACGAGCCGTTTGGCCTATTTTTGTGTTGATACCCAAGTCCTATGCCAGGTTGATGATGTTGAAAAACCGCAAGCTTGAAATTTGAATCCTGCTCGTACATTCACGAACATTTTAGATTGGATTGCAGATTGCAGCAGCCGAAGAAAACAAAAGAATAATCAACATATATCGGATGCAGCAACATGACTTCCTTTTTTCATAGTTTTTGAAAGGCAAAAAAGGAGGTTATGTTATCGCACCCCGTACTTGCCAGCTGGAGTAGGTATACGGTAGCTTGATGCATATTTTTTTAGCGTATGAAAATTTTAGAACGGGTGTGGACTCAACATCGCAGGAACAGTCAATAAACTTCCGACTATGGCACTGAAGAAAAGCAAACAACGCATCACCAATGTTGAGCAAACCGTCTCTTAAAATACTCTCGAGGTCATGATATTGTTGTGTGGCATCAAAACAAACACACCTGATCATCGATGAGGCATGCTGAGAGGCAGCACAAACCCTAGAACAAACACTCTGTAAGACGTTTTAGTCAAACAAAATCGTCGCCAGCAGCCGCAGCGTAAGAAAAAACAAGAAAAGGAAACCGTACCGCGCATTCATCAGACGCAATGTACACAAGATTCAGACGCAAGGCAACTCAGTAAAGATTTAGTGACAGTGGAAGTACAAGGATACACATTTCAGAGAATCAATTCTCGCTGACTGCAAAAACTGCATTGTAGGTTTTTCAGAGAGACGAAAGGATGAATGGAGTAGAATAAACAAGCAGTAACGAAGGTACTCAGTTTCATGGCATCTCTGCATTTCCCATGGCATAGATAGGGAAGGCGAAAAAAATAAAAATAAAGGCTTCCAAACTAAATCCAATGCATACTCTTTCCACACACATTGCAAATTCTACAGTGAGTAGCTAAGAATACAACCATCACAGACTACTTCTCTAAAGCACACTAGCAAGGACAGTTATTATTAATACTATCCAATACACCTCGAGTCGAGCTCTGGAATCCTACATATCGCTTCTACACACACACACATGCACACTACAGTGACTGCATACCACAGTAACTGCACACACACACACACAGTAACTGCACACACACACACAGTAACTGCACACACACACACAGTAACTGCACACACACACAGTAACGG
>VCRD01000115.1:377711-394520 GCA_006783055.1 Trinorchestia longiramus
CAGGCAGCAGGGGCAGGCAACAGACAAGACACGCGCTCGGGCAGAAGCGTCAGAGGTTGTTCATTTTACTGGGACCTCAGTTCAGCAGTGTTGAATAAATAAGTTTTCAAGACTTCCATTTGCACAAAAATACTAAGTTCATAAAACATGTAAGATAGTCGATAACGACATGATCTACGTCCCAATTACAGATTTTTATAATTTCGAGTAAAATTTTGTAGAATTTCAGAGCAAACACGTCAGTCAGCACAGACACACTGTGTGCATTTACACTGAGCAGAATTGCACCATCCCGATAAATTTAAGGTAACCACACCGAAAAAAAATACAAAAACGCTTTCTTAAGCTACTGACTAACATATGTATTTCTCGTCTATCCTCTCAAGTACTTTACCTTGCTCTTACGTCTGCACAGCGCAACACTAGCCAAATATTTAAATTGATTCACTTACTCATACTTCAGTAAATTAATACTCATATGTCTTTATTCAATGTCATTTACAATAAATACTACTTCCTTCGAAACAGAGCCTGCAATCTTCTATTTATGCAACATTAACCCACTGTAAATGTGAAACCCAGTTTCACCTGATACGCACTATGTGTTTCTGGGCAGCCAACACGGTTGAACTTCTTTGTCGACGAGACCGCAGATATAATTAAAACTTCTGCATTTAAATGGCAAATGTTGTAGCTAACACTTGAGATCTATCGCACTGTTGTGTGTGGAGAACGTTAGTCCTAACACACACCCAGGAGCTTTAGAAATGGGCCCTAAATAAAGCATGTCCATAACGTTGAACACGAAGAAAGGTTCTGGAAAAATTTGTGGCTTTCGCACAATCTGACACCACGACAAGTGGTGTGAAATAATGAAAAATTAGCTAGTACCAAGCTGTCTCAGCGTGTTTTCCAAGACTATTGCCTCAGTCAGGAGGCGTGTCTTCACACGTGTTAAGCCAGAAAATACACGGGAAAAAAGTCACCCTATTTTCGATTCCATTAGGTTCAGCTAACTATATGCACAAAAGTTTGACATATTTACTTTGAAGAGTGTTTTCTGCGTATGAGACTTGCACCACTTCAAGCTAATGAAGTACAATTTATAATTATACCAGCCCCATTTGATTGCATTTCGAGTTGCAGAAAATGATTGGTGGAGACTGGATGTTGCTGTAATCTATTTTAATACTAACCATGTGAACAATACGAGTGTTTTACGTTTTAATGCTTGTTTATATGCAAGGCCAGAATAACTTCTACACTAGTGACTCACAAAAATAATTGTGCTCATAATTCTCGATGCAGCAAAATACAGTGTACGTAAGATAGATCCGAAGCTCGCTCCACCACAAGAATTTCTCTATATTTGCTGGACAATTCTTAGGACAAACATACATGTTATTCTAAAATAAACGTTCATTTTGTGTAGCAGAAAAATATATGTGCTGCTTGGTCTGAAAAGTAAATTTCAGTAATATCCCTTTAAAAAAAGAAGGAAACATTGCTACGTCATTATTAAAAAACTCAACGCGAGTTGACCAACAAAGAGAGATTAAAAAACGCACAAAATTACATAGGCATCATACAGTCTGGAACATAAAATCAACGAATAGCTTCCACGTGTATATACGCTAACAGTTCATGAATCATTTTCAATAGTTTAAGGGTTCATGAATATACAACGCATATTGAATCCAAGCCATGAATTCTTCTGCTCCATGCATCTTGATGCAAAACGAGTGAATGAATAAAATGAATTGTCTGCCGTGTCCGTCAAACGATTTCATTAATAGTGCACATAAATTTCTTTACTGGAAATAACTGAACAAACTATGAATATTTTAAACTCACCCTAAAACCCCAGTTGCAATCGCCTGATCCAATGTTTGGGAAGGTTATGCAATTTCCATTTCAATTCCCGGATGCCCAATTCTGATATACACTAGGAAGGAAAAAATACTCTAACCTTCAGATTGCAAATCAGATACACGAGTTGCAGCAAATCGTACGACTAGTACATTTTTCAATGCTAAATTACAAATTAAAAGGTGTAGATATGTTCAGACTTCGATCTGTAGTTTGGACTCGTCAACCCTTGCATGGATTCTCAAAAGCTTAAAAGCTTTCAAAGACGTCCCATCACAATCCACTTTGGCACAACCATGGCACTTTGCACGGAATGCAGCAGGGCCCTTCACTCCAAATTCTGTATTTTAAATTCCTATTGATTGTATATCAGAATTTGACAACAAGCAGGTGGAATACATCACAAAATAAATATCTCTTAATGATCAAGCATATAACTCCTAAGAGTTTTTCCAAAAAATACCGGTGTGAAATACTTCATTTCTCTTGAAAACTTAAAAATGAGGAATCCAATGGGCTTCGGGTTGTTTAATTCAAATCCGAATAGTGAGATTGCTTCTAATAATATCGAGTACCGAGAGAGTCAGTTCTCACAAAGAAGAAGAAATTCCTAACATGCAGGGTCTAATAGGAGGCTGTTTATCAACACTCACTGCAGTCAAGACGTGATGTTCAAAACATCTCTGCCTTCATATCAGACGTTGCGGGCGCCAGTGATCGATAACTGAGTTAAATAACTATCTTGTACGACCTATGCGTGATTCCTAAGTGTCATTAAAAACATTTAAAAGAAGGCGATACTTGATGGTACTTCGAAGATGAATGCGATTGTAGGGTACAAAATTTTGCTCGTTGCCTATAAAGCGAAAATGAGAAAAATATGAAACATAACTAAATAGAAAACTCAACACATAAGAGATTGTTAACCGTAGGAGTTAGTGAATCAGTAGCGGATGGCAAGCAGGCCACTGTAGAGAAGTGCAAGTATCCGGAGTATGCCGAGCAAGAATTATGCTCTATGTATCAGGTCAATTCTCTAGAGAAGGTCAGGAATTTTACCTCGTTACTCTGAAGGACACCAATCTTCAGCGCACTCTATTTTGAGCAGCAAATAAGAAATTTGCACGAGTCTAACTCGTATAGTGTTAGCACCAATGACGTAGTGATGAAGTGGGAATTTTAAAAGGACCAACATTGAAAAATGAATAAAGATGTACGCACAGTTACTGGCAAATGTACGCGTCGAGGATAGCGTGTGATGTAGACTAACACGCACGCTCGCACACGACCCGCTTCTCCAAACAAGTTGTTCAGTTGCACACAACTCATACACGGTCAATGATATTTGAACCCATTAATTATTATGATGGATGCGTGTGTTATAATAGAAAATGCAGACCCGCGCGAAAACGAAGCATATTTTTTTAAATCAATCGTATGCTAAAAGAAAACGTGATAAAACATTGGGTTACAATGTGCTTCAACAGTGAAAGTACTGAATTAATATCTCTATTGAAACACATGTAATAGAAATTATGCCTCCACTAGTCCATTATTCTAAAAAACTCGCATGCTAGTTCTTCTTAAGAGTACACGCGCAGAACGCTGTTCCTCATCTCGAAGAAAATTTAGCGTTGCTGATCGTCCGTCACGGGAAGGTTAAGGTCAGAAGAAGTTGTGTTTGTGTGCAGTCATAAAACGCACCCAAATACACTTCATGAGCGCACATTACACAGGTGCTGATAGCATATCTAGCTTCCGAACTTTACGATCAACTTCCAAGGTGCCAGCACCGATCAACGATTGGAGTGTCGACAGAATTTTACTGTCGCTATATTTTGACCTACAAGGTCCCAATTCATGCGACGATAAGGAAGCACTTAATGAAGACACACAAACTTCACAGCTGCAATTTGCCGTGCAATAAGTTGGATTTCAAAAAATTAAGCTGTGCATCGACGAAAATTTAACGTCGAATTTTTCTTAGTTTAATCGGGTTTGAGGATAATAACGATCACATTAAGTAAAGTGAGGCGTTATTAGAGTTACGATCATTGCAATTTGGGGTACGCGTGCCTCGCTACACGGCCGAGAGAAGCGAGCGCAGTTCATTTCTTGAAATATGAAGGAAAAAAATCTCAAGACGGAGCTCCAATTTAGAACGTCAAAAGCAAGCCGACCAAATTCTCCTTGACTCCATCAATGCACCTTCAAGATAGGCGCTCATAAATCACATGTACATGACCAAGCCCGTTAGTATTAATCAGAGGGCGGAGGCAAGGTATAGTTATAGGTTTGGCAAGCGTAAGAGCGAGCAAGGAACACGCGCAGTCACGTTATCCTCGAAGAAAATCCATACAGAGTCAAAGTGCAGCACACAAACGGGCGCGGTGCACGGCATGCACGAGTAAAGAATGTTGCTGAAGTGTGCACGGCTAATTCGGCCAGGTAAGATTTACGAGGGACCAGTGGCAGACATCTGTCAGAAACTGGGCTAAATTAGAGGCCACGCCGCTAGGATGCCTCACCGCAGAATCTTTCGGAGTGCATTGAAGGTATGTTTGCAAAAAATGGTAGTCGACGAATATCTATCAAAAAGAGAAGTAATAGTGCCCACAATACATACAAACACTTCGTCGCTGAAAACGCCATGCCAATATCACAACAAAGTTACTTCTCACAAACAAGGGTGGGATGTTTTATGCACCCAAATCATCATCGTAGTTCTAGAATTTAATCAATTCAATACATATTCAATATATATTGAATATATAATATATATTATATATTCAATATATATATATATTAATTCAATATGAATTTGCCCCGGGATTCAAAATTCTTGAATGTAGGTAATTTTCACTTCTATACATTTGAAATTTTAAAAATGTAAAGATTATCAGAAGCCGGTAAGTTTTTAAATATATCATGTTTTACTTGTGTTGCATAGTTTGACACAATCGAGACTTTATTGATGCAAAAATAATCATTTCACACGACTAGCAAGATATTCAAGCTAAGACCAACCAGCAAGAGAAGTTTGTACCCCTCTTATTACTGACTTTAATTCCTCTATGACGAATGACCCGTGACTTATATCGAAGGCGCAATACAGTCGGGAAGGGTGATCGATATGTTTATTCAAGCATACCCGTAATGGAAAAGAGAATTTCATGAAAATGCTGCCCAAATTGCAATGGCATGTTCATTTACTGATGACATAGGGCGATTTCACGAATGAAAGATGAACCTTATAATTCTCTGTATTATTGCTATTCAAGTTTTGGTTAGAGCTTATATTTACTCACGGTGTTTGTTAGCGGGAACAACATTTTCTTTTAACCATCCATATTGAAGCATGAAGAGTAAAACCTACCGTTGCACTGCAATAGTATAGTTATAAGTCTAGATACCCAGACACGCTCTCACTGTCTGTTCTCAGAAATTAGACACGTGAAGATGCGCAGACGCTGATGAAGTGCAGCAGAGGAGTGAAGCCCGGCGTTCTAGCCTGACTAATTGGCCTGGCGCTGCGGCCTTACGAGCGAACAAAATACATGGTGTGGCAACATAACTTCCTTTTTTTAGAAGAAGTTTCTTTTAAAAAAGGAAGTTATGTTGCCGCAACCTGTACTTACGCATCAGAGCCGACCGATGCCAACACTCAAAAATAGAGGACATAGTGCAGTAATAATTCGATACTTGATGTACAGATATTTATACTAGCACATTTGATTAAATGTGCTATGAACTCAGTCAAATTAATACTCAAATTAGCATTTAATAACATAAAAAAAACAATGGGAGAGAGACACTGTTTATTGATGTCCATGATCAAGACTTAAATTTCAATTAATATCGGAATTAATATTTATCAAACCTTTAAAACTATGTTCCTTCAGCCATCAGGACACACATTTCTAATACAATAAAAATACTGATGAGTAAGACTAGGATAAATGTATCATCAAATCAAGTTGCGTCATTTAGCAATATAGACGCACTTTTTTGCTTGCAATATGAAACAAAGTTTATGTACAGTTCTTTTCCACAAGAACTCCATCATTATATTCTAGTTCATCGAATTGAGAAAGACGATAGATTATTTAATAATGACCGTGAGCAAAACCTCTCATCCACATCAGTACGCACGGGCATCTTCATGAAAAGCTTTTAGAAGAAGCCGTGGATTTAATGGGGCATTAAAGTGAGTTACACCGCTAGCAAGAACACCTAAGAAGCCAGAAATAATGTTGTGTTCTTAAAAACAGCCAGTGCAGTACAAATGCTGTCCACGATCCCATCAAGAAAGACGGCTGGCGCTGGTGAAGGCGCATCCCGCATTCCTAACGAGCTCCAGTTGCCACACAAATCTTTATTATTAACATTATTATAATTTTTATAGTCATTCTTGTTAATATTCTTGTTATTAAACTCATGAATGTCTTTAAATTCACCATCATTATTTTAGGGGTCATAAAAACGGGTGGTGGTGAAGCGAGCGCGCATTTTGGTAGCGGTGGGCGTCTTGTCGAGGGGTCGGGATTCTGGATCATCTCGAAAGCTTCTGCACAAAAATGTCGCCAAGATTTTGAGACGCGTTCAGGTCCAACCCTCTTATATAATTACCAGCTGAACCTTGGATGCCAGAGAACTGAGAAGCCTACGCTGCTGGAAGTAATAAACTCCTCCGTCTACCCCTTTAATCTGGAAATGAAACGGTAGTGTATGTTATTCATTATTTTCATTTTACCTTTACTATTTCTTACGATTTATCAAAAAACTATCTGTGTCTCATTTAGATATTAAGAAACGCTTGAAATAAAATTTTACTAGTGCTACTTCATAAATTAAGCGTAAAGAAACTGACATTGAAAGTATAAACTATCACTCTCGTTTCCCTTCTGGACCTCTGACTGTGGTCGTGACTATGTCTGTTGAGGACAGAAATGCGATTGTGATCGAACTCATCTTCTGACGGAGGGGCACAGTTGAATACGGAATAAAAAATTCGCTGATTTGAGACCAAACAAACAACTCCCTATATGAGTTCTATGTTCAGAGTTTAGACATCTATGTTACTCTACACACACAGTCAACTTCTTCCATAGATTCTATGCTTAGATTTTGGACCGCAGTGTGAATCTATGCGCACTGCAAGGCAGAAAATACCGTTCTTCGAAAGCTGATGCCTTTCAACACACATTTTGAATGCCTAGCATCCAGCATAAAGGAAAGTGAGTCGAGCGTGGACACTAAGTAATGTTCTCTTGCTCAGGTAAAGGAGAAAGGCTCTCTGTGGACCAGGCTCTTCAGAGTAATGCAGACAAGAGCCCTTTCCTGGCGTTTGCATACCAGATAAGTCCACTAACTGGAGCAATGGTGAAACTTGTAACGCCCTTAGCAAACGTAAACTGCGGATATGACATTCAATAGTGCACAATGTTTCAGAAAAATATCTGCAGATTCCCTGTAATATTGTATTTGAAGCAGGTAAATAATTTCATTATGACAACTTTGATTATGCGAGGTATGTACATTCAAGTTCTAACACTTCGGATGTGTTTTCTCAGGACTGGAACAAACAGAAACATGCAGTTTGTTTTAAAATATGCGTGCACTTGTTGTGAATGGGTGACAGAGACGGCAACACTGTACGGCACACAGAACTCTAGCGGTAGTAGCCAGAGTGAGGACTGATTTTATTCCTTAAAATGATGTATGACGTCTGCGCTTCCATTGAGCTTGACTGGTGCTTCATTGTACGATTGAAAAGCAGCATCCATATGTCATCCCTCGTCACAATCGGTGAAAATGGTCTCATTCATGCCGTCATCACGCGTCAACATTGCCTGGCAACATGCCACGCGCGGTGGTCGTCCGTCAGCATTCATGGTACCCACCTGGAGGGCACTTTTCAGGTTTTTATGCTGGATTGTGTGCACAGATCCTACGGAAAGGCCAACTTTGGAGGCGATGTGCCCCCCCTCCACTCATTCAGTGACCCCCTGAAACAACTTTCTCCACGCGTTCGATCATGTCGTCAGACCGGCCGATGCAAGGCCGACGTTCTGCCTTCTTTGAACTGTCGCCCTCACGAACGCACATCAGACACATCCATGACACCATCACCACACATCTTACTCAACTGGTGATAAATTTCAATCGGTGCCACACCACTCAAATAGAGAAAACGAACGTTCTCATAATGAATACGCCACCATTTCAAGTATCAAAAACATTCCTCCCTCGCGCCCCTGCTGCTAGAGTTCACTGTGCCGTACAGTGCTACCATCTCTGTCAAGCATTCACAACAAGTGCATACGCGTTTTAGAACAAAACGCATGTTTCTATTTCCAGTCCTGAGGAAAAATATCAGAAGTGCTATAACGTGAACGCACTTCGTATCATCGATACCAACAACACAATATGACAGAGCTTCTCTGTCGACATACTTTTCAAAAAACAAACTTATTGCTTACACACGACCAAGCCAGACCAACGTGAAGCATTCGAGAAATGTCTTTCAAACTGCCGTTATGAGCGAGAAATCCCTCACTTGCCTCTAGCTGGTCCACAGAAAATATTTTTCCAGTACTATTGCTTTCAGTCTCATATATCCCTGAGTCTTTTGAACGCAGAAGCTGCTCCACTTTTATGTCTCTCAAGTCTACTATAAGGTGCTCTTGACGTCATTGCGTATGGTGAGATGTTCACCTGCACAGGGAGCTTGTCAGACCAGAAACAAACAGTTGTTATTTATGGGGTTTACCCTGTGATTGCGTTCAAGTCTTGGATGTGGAGTTCAGCAGAACAACAAGTTAAGCCTTTATTAATTTTGCCACGCACTAATGGTTATCTGATTTTATTGAACACAGCCCCTGAAAATATCACTGTGCAACTGGAAAAGGTTCATTGGCCTGATAAACTGTGGAAACATCAGCGAGTCCAAACAGACGACTACAAGCACCAAATCTGCAAAACAACTAATGATTGACCCACCAGTTTAGAGATGCTATTAAATTCAAACAAAATATCAGGAATATGATAGTCAGGAAATTTAAGACCTTCTCCCATTCTAATTCAAATTCGATAGGGCCTGAACACTTGCAAAATTTTCAGTGCAGTTAATAGCTTCGAGGCGCTCGATACTTCGTTGACCTTCACGCTGAACTTTGAGAAAAGCATACATGTGGTTGCTTTTACTCTTATAGAACGAAACTGACCTGCAAATTTGTACTTGCTCGTAAAAACTAAAGAGTTTTAAAAAAACATACTGTCATTACCCGGTACTTGTTGCAGTTAGACAAAGAACAATTCAAATAAGTTTCAAGAGAATGCACTGATATGGTTAAAAAAAAATTAGGCAAATCAAGGGCGAGTCAGGAAGCATTTTACCGGTGATTCAATGTGCCAAATTAGCAGTTAGCTTTAGAAAGAGTTGAGCTTTAAGAATAATTTTTTAGGCAAAAAAATTACAAAGAAAAACCCCTCAAAAAAACAGAACCAAATCAGGTGTGACTGCAAAAACATTTGCGCGCTCAAATGTAATTTTTGGAACTCTTAAAATTTTAAAAAAGATAATAAGAAGAACAAAGATAATTTAGCATGAACCTCGTTAAGAATTACAAAGTAAAATAATAAGAATATTAAACATGTATAGTGAAATTCACACTTTTGTAGGCCTCATTTTGCGTAGCAACCAGATCAAAAATTATGTTAATTGTCATATTGTATGCATTGGATACAACGTGAGAGCATTCAAGTACGCCACGGATCAAACAAAAATCACACAGATTTTGAATCTACAGCACTTGATTTGGCTCTATTGACTTATTTAATAGTCCAGTGAGCTTCTTGACTGATTCCCTGGCGTTGAATGAATGCACTCCAGGTGCCTCGGTTGATATAAGACTGAATATAAACCATCACGTGCGAGTCTAAGACAAGATATCTCTTTACGTAAGACTTGATATCAACTGTACGTACGATAGTGAAACTTAATGTGCTGAGTATAAAGTTTATGTACAACAGTAAGATTTGATATCAACTGTTCGAACGAGAGCAAGATTTCATGTGAACTTCTCATACAAATACTAGTGCAAGACAATATCAACTTTACAGACGACAGTGAGACAATATAAACTTTAAACCCAACAGTGAAATTTAATATAAACTTTTCGTACTAGTGCAAGTCAATACAAGTTCACGTCACTTTTTACAAAAAAAGAAGAAAATCTAATGAACCCAAGTATACGAAGAGCTTGAATAAAATCCTGATAGTCCCAGTTGTATTCCCACAATTTTTTCACGAGAATTCGTGAAATATCACCAACCTATTCATCAGACCCAAGCTAGGTCCCTAAAGTTGTGGTAGATGCTTCAATATAGCTCAAGGAGACAATTAGAGTCTTTGGCTGCCATCAAAACTCCCATTAACGATCCCTAAGCCCCTGAATCTATAACAAGCCACATGTTCGCCCTGTTATCACCATTACAAGTGCAATTACTTTTCTTTTAAGCTTAGTGCAGCCTGTATAATTCTCACGCATTAAAGATTTTCTAGATAACCTCGGATTACTTTCACTGCAGTGCAGACTTTTGGAGCAGTGAAATGATGAAGTTGAAAAAAATCACTTTTTGGACTTAAAATTGGCATCAACGTAGAAAGTTACTCTTGCAACATGACTACATCCGCTATATTGACATCCTGTATGTATATCTAAGACTTTCAGAGCAAGTAATTCATTTTTAAACCACTTTCGCTCTTACAAACTATGTTGGCTCGGAAATTAGTCCCTGCAGTCCTCTTTAGCAGCCATGTTGGCTTCTAAGTAAACCCCTGCTACCCTGTAAAAGGCCCTTGGGCCCGCTAGCAGCGGTAACAACAGAGTTACTGCAGTCGTTCCAAAAAGTTCTGTTTAATTCCATTGGGAAAAATATGCGGAACACCGAGTACAAGGTTTAACACGTTGACTCCGATTGCCTGATTGGTGTAAAACTTCACTTTGTACGCATAGTCACTAGAAGGATCTGAAAAAATTACAGAACCTAACCTAAATGGTACACATACGTACCACTTCGGAGTCAACGTGTTAAATGCAAATGTTCTACGTATTTTGAAAGATGACAATGAAGAAAATTTAACCAGTGGTGACAACACGTGGATCAGAGATTCTACACCTCACGTTCTCACTAGAATGTCGCAAAATGTGTTGGTGGTGTAGGAAGACTGATGTCATTAATATGATTCTCAACTAATTAAATGCAGTCATGTAATTACAGGAGCTTGGGTGCCATGACCTCATCACAGTAAAAAAAAACAATTAATTAGGATGAGTACGGAAGAAAACTGAGCAAACGAGCTCATAATGTATGAGAGCAGGTAATTACGGTGGGCGGTGAAGAAAAATGAGTGAGCGGGACTCATTAGCGACGGTATGCGGCACAGGGAAAGGTTTGAGTGCAGTTACACCGCAAAGACAAACTGCACAAGCCAGGACAGTGCAGACAATCACAAGGGTCTACAATATCCACAGAAACGCAGTGGACAATTCACATTGCTTTATTATGTTTCTAGACTCATTTTGCTTCGGCAGGCATTTTTTCTTGCCCAGGGTCAATCTACGATAGTGCACGTTTGCATGGCAGAATATCCTCGAGCAGAGCGTGAGACTGATCCCGTAACCAAGCCTCTTCAAATGTCCAGGCAATAGAGAGGAGGATCAAAAGTGTCACTGGTTGTTTCAAAACGGGTTGTGTTCCAATTTCAGTGGAGTGTCTGAAGCGTAATCCCTATCCAAACATTTCAGTAGTTTTGCTCATTTCGAGATGAAGATCGACAAATGTCGGGGAATTCGTTGTCATTTAAATTATTGTATTATTTCTCTATCTCTATAGAAATGCACAACTTGTGGTATAGTTAAACTTTATAACAATTTTATATAAAAATACTACAATACAAAATTTAATATACAGGGTGTTCAGTATAGACAGTACTCTCTTTCAATTGAAATTATTTTTTAATTTTTCATGTTAAAATTAAATGCAATAATGACTGGAAGGAGAAACTGGGCAGAAATAGGCCCTAAAATAATACAGCCACTGTCTCTTTATTCACAACGTCTAACTGGTGCGTAATCACTTCTTTAAAGATTATTAGGCCTTATTTTTCGAAGACAAGTCTGGCAATGCCACTCCAGTGACTGCCAATGGATATTTGACAATGGTTCATGACCTTTTAACCCCACAAATTTTGAAAATAATTTAGAAGTGTATTAGGTTCAGCAAGATGGAGCTACAAATCATACTGCAAAAACAAACATCGGTGGGTAAGACAACAATTTCCAAACAAGTTAATTTCCAGGCTAGAAGACGTTGAATGGCCTGCACGACCAGCCGACCTAACTCCGCCTGAATTTTTCCTCTGGAACCATTTGAAGGAAAAAGTGTACCAAAACATGTTTAGAGTCATCAAAGAACTCAAGAATAACCTAAGAATAGTAGTTAACAAATTGTTGGTCGGGCTACTTTACAAAATGTCTTGAGTAGTACGAAACAGAACTCTAAAGAATGTATTAGGCAAAATGGAGGTCATCTTATAAATGTCATTTTTCAACCATTATACAAGTTTTACAGTCTTGAAAAATTTCTAGTTTTTATTGATGTATAGTTTTTAAACAAATTTTAAAATTTAAAAATTAATTTTAACTATCAAAAGGTACGATCTTTATTGAACACCCGTTTAACAAGTACCATACTCAAACTTGTTAAATGTGAACAAAAGCTTTTAACTTTAAAAAATCCAGTAAGAACAGTCGTAAGCCTCTACAAACTTCCGCATTCCACACACACACATTGAAAATTTTGGTTCATCTTCTTTCGATGAACAGATAATTTATGGTTACCAACAAGCCATCAATGGTAACAGTACTTGCAACTTACAGAAGAAGCGCGAAATAATCAAAACATTTTACTTCAACTTCCAAGACGCATCAATTACTCGCTCGAGAACTTAAGCTGCTTACTCGACACTGAAAATATCATCTCCTCCTCACTTGACATGCCTAACTTCAGCTATTCGATTCTCGAGTTTTCAAAGTTGGCTCAAAATACAGAGCACGATGTAGATTAACGACTACGTGGTCGGCAGAGTCTTAGGCTCTTTGCCATTGCGTAGCTCAGCCATGCAACGGCCAGCTCACAAATCAAGTTTTGAGTAGAAGAAAAAATGAAGGCCGACTAGTGTATTTCAAGCATCAAACATTCCAGAAAACATTTGGTCTTCCATGCAGATAAGAATATTAACCTACAGTGTTATACTCAGACTACCACATCAGAGTCTTGATCTAATAATTTTTAGCACGGTAGAGCCGCGCAGTTCTTAAGCTCCTGTATAATTGTTCATATGCTGAATTATTAGCCGTCAACGAAACTGATCATCTTCCAAATTCAAACCAAAGCAACGAGAGGAATTTTATATATAATTCTCAATATTATACTTAAGAGTATAATTACTGAATCTACTCGAAAAGTGTTTTTATATTATAATGAAACGATGAGACAAAAAATTGAAGATTGACATAAGCTGATAAGGTATTGTTGATACTCGTGCAGGAATCCTAAATCACAGAACTTTAGCCTCCCTCACAAGAGAAGGAAACGAGGTAAAAGGAATGGTAAGACCCGAAGAAGTATCAAACTGTACCAGAACCAGCATCTGCAACAAGTGTTGTTCCTTCTGTGATGCGTTGTTACTACTGAGGAGTGCCAATTTTATAAAGTACACTGTTTGAGGACGAGCATTTTCAGCATTTTTATGAAAAATATTGAATTTTCAAACAAATAACCTTCACTCTAAATGAAGCTCAAGGAATCTTTCATGCTTCTCGAGAAGCGCTATGCTCCCAAAATATGATCAAAGATGATTTCTGTTCGTACATCTCCTCTTGTGGCACTAAGGGTACAGATAGTCTTGGAAACTACAATAATTCACAAGCAATCTACTTCATTTGGTTCATTTAGAGAATTCTGCAGGTAACATCAACGCAATTATAACTCCTCAATTGCCATTTCATGTTGCCACCTCCAGAGGTCATGAAGTGTTGCCTTCACCTGCAGTCACTCAACCAATTAAATATTTCTCTTCCATCTCCCGAGTCCGACCTTCATGATTTCAGCTAATTGATTCAATATTAATTAGGCGCGTCAGAACTAAATTTAAATGATGAGCATACCATGCACTTGACCACAGCGACGAGTGGAACTAAAAATGCTGGTGTGGTGAAGGCTTTCTATTTTCCATCAGTAAAAATGGCTTCGCAATTCGTAAGTTAACCATAACGACAATGTCCCGACGGTAAAAATTAAGCTAAGAAGTTAAATAAATACTTAAAAGCTGCTGGACGGATGGCTGTATTGCAGGTCTTGTGCACTCAGGTGAGCTCGAAAAGAAGAGCCAGACACACGTAGGTTGAAGGGGAGAGCCTAGAGCGAGAGGGAGGAAGGGTCGGGCAGCAAGATCAGGGGTAGGGGGAGTAGTGAGGGAGCTGTCGTGATCAATACTGAGCTCCCCTTCCCTCTTCTTGTTCTTCCCTCACTAGCAGCCCTCACCAACTCAACACCATCCTCTGGCCCTCAATCCAAAATCTCTCTTACATCACCATTGCTGCTCACTTGGGTCCTTTCTCCGCTCCAGAACATTCATCACAACCATTCCTTTAAAGCGGTTCATGTTCAAGTTTATTTTGAACGATCTCTAACAAAGATTGAATGGCTGTTTATACAGTGTTTAATTTTGAAGTTCAAGATTCTGTACTGCTTATAAACAGACTTTATACCTCTATATATTCTTCATTTACTCTATTTCATTTTTATCTACTCTTGCCATATTTAGAAAGTCGCTAATTAAATATACATACGCTGATGAGAAACATGTACAAAACGACTCTGTTAGTCATATGTGTTCATTTGATAACTACGGAAAATTAGTTTTCTTAATAATAATGCAATTTTCCTCGTAATAAAATTATAAACGGGCGAAAGTTTAATCTTAAAAGGGGTTGTCTTCTATTTTCTGTACTGTGACTACACACAAGTCGAGGGGTCAGGTCTTTCTTGCTCCAGCGCTCGTTAAAATGCAACAAATGGTCTCGTTAGCCATAGACACATTGATTCAATAAAATTGCATCTGGTGCCTTATTGAAGTCAATAGTTTTTCCCCTCCGACTTAACACAGTTTCAACTCCAACTAAAAAGTCAGTTTGAGGAAGTCGTGTTTAATGATCAGTAGTGAAAAGAAATACGAAGATCCAGAAATGAGCAAAGCATATGAATATGACTCTCTTGTGCTCTCTACGGTAAATATTGTGGCCTTGAAGGCAGCTTGGCTGCAGGACATCTCGATCACAATCCAAAACTATTAATTTGTCGGCACACCAACCGCCAACGCTAATACGAGAAGTTCAGTACAGATGGCAACTTTGTCAGAAACTTTTGATGCTAGCAGTAGCCACAACCCAGTTATCAAAGTTTGTATTCCTGATCCGCTGCAAGTGCAGCAAATCCTGCACATAGCATAGAAATAAATACTTGCAAACTTGCACTTTAACGTATTGTACATCAACATAAAACTCCAAGCTTGCACACTCTGCCAGTAAAAAGACTGCTAACATAAAACATCGGCGTATTCCTCAAAAGAGACGGGAAACTCATAACTGCACTCCATACACTGATATCTTCTCTAGATCATGAGGCAGCCGTTCACGAGAGGAGTTCTATACACAAGAAATACTATCGCAGTCGTCTTTTTCCGAGCGCTGGCTCTCGTATTACGATTGAAGCACTAAACCTGAGCATGCTTCTTTATCCTACCCTATTGGATTGGGGTGTCGCATCCTCGAGTCGCTCAGCCGGCATGAAAAAACGAAATAAATTTTACGAGTTGCACAATCCGAGTACTGGATTTGATGTTTATCAGCATATTGAGCATGGATGAATACACGAACTTTTTGAGTCGTAAAAATACAGTAAATGTTCCGCTATCAATTCTGTCAAAAAATGGGAGCCTGTAACAACTAAGACTGGTTGAGGGAGCGGATTATGCCTCTTAACTTATCAGAAGTGAGTGTGGTTTAATCACAATCATTCCGTTCAGCTTACAAAAATGTAAAAACAATATTTTTCCTTATAAAGGTTACTTAAAACCCTATCATTTCCAGCAACATAGCAGCACTAACAACATCAATATTTCCGCCCACACCGTGTAGGTATTGCGACGTGTTCCTTCAATGAATGTATTCCATCATGAAAAATATTTTCTGCAAACTCCTGTCATGAATATTTTCAGTCAGAATAAATATTTTCTGCAAACTCTTGTCATGAATATTTTCCGTCAGGATAAATATTTTCTGCAAATTTCTGTGATGAATATTTTCCGCAAATTTCTGTGATGAATATTTTCCGTCAGGATAAATATTTTCTGCAAATTTCTGTGAATATTTTCCGTCAGGATAAATATTTTCTGCAAATTTCTGTGAATATTTTCCGTCAGGATAAATATTTTCCGTCAGGATAAATATTTTCCGTCATGATAAATATTTTCCGCAAATTTCTGTGATGAATATTTTCCGCAAATTTCCATGATAAATATTTTCCTTCAGGACGAATATTTTTCGCTAATTACCCTGATGGAAATATTTCGTTTACCACGGTCGTCTGCTCTGCCACTGGCAGGCGATTGTCTAATGGCAGAGGTGCTCTGCAGGGCAGCGTAAATTATAGTTGGTGAAAAAAATGGGGATCCCGCTAGTAAGAATGTCATCTATCGTTTTCTCAGTTTGCAGATCCTGCAGAAAATTAAATAATTCACTATTGTAGACCTGCCATATGTAATCGTATTGTGTGCTGTTACAGTCATGACTGCTTATGTATTGCAAAGTA
>VCRD01000115.1:394973-433844 GCA_006783055.1 Trinorchestia longiramus
TGGCCTGGCAACACTACATGTCAACTGCCTGAGCTAGGATGAAATAGAAACTTCATATGAACGGATGTCGTAGAACAACAGTTGGGGCAACACAAACCAGGGTCCAGCATTCGGAAGATAAAGAGGCTTCCTATGTACTACAAGATGTGCATCAGTGAAGCGGTGAAAATTGGTTGGACTTCAAGCCGAAATGAAATAAAAGCTGTGGAAACTTCAGGGAATTAAGCTTTACAGATAAGATGAGATTCGTGCACAATATTCACGTGAAACGGGAAATCTGTACGTAAAAAAAATAAATGAGTATTCAGATACAAGCTTAGAAATATTATAGTACATAAGAAAAGTTGGAATAAATAGCAACTCTTCAGAGCCATTTACCGTCTTCTATTTTGAGCTACGGGAAACATGATACAGCCCGAGTTCTGGACCAGCTACATCAACAGAAACTCTACGGTCTTTGCATCTCAGGTTTAAGTTACTTTTCGGTGGTAGTGGCCCACATGCATTGAAGTTTATCACACCTGCACGTTCCTCCTAAAGAGTAAACTAAATTTTTTAAATAAAAACGACAACTTAGATAAATTTTACGTAGGTCTATAAAGTGACACCAAAAATACTTTCAGGAAATAGCCATGCCGAGATAACTTTGTGTATAAATTAGATATATTTTCTTCGAATTTTATTTCATAATTATTGTTCAACAATATTGCTTTGCGTAACACTATCATCGATATTTGAAAGAATAAAATTTCTAATTATAATTATTGCCACTAAAAACAACGCTCCTATTCAAGTGATGCCTGAGTGATGGAGCGCTCATTAAACTAAGAAAGATGATAACAACTATGAAATATTCAGAATTCCAACCGAGTTAGAATTTTGTTAGGACACAATTTTTTGAAGCATAAATGCATTATGAATATAATATACAATGGTAGTTAGAAAACGTTGTCAATTACGTCATCTACGGGTAGTGCTCTTTCAATGAGTTCAACTAAAGCAAGCCAATTCAAGTACCGCAAATGATGCAGCTGTAACACTGAATTTTCCACTTAGAATAATCTAGCACTTGTCATAAAGCAGCTATGGAAAAAAGACAGTATGAATAGAGTGGCACTCATTCTCAGGTCGTGTGTGAGTAGCTGTCCAAGTAGCCCACATCTCGTTCCTCTACTAACTAAACTTACATCATCCTAGCTCCCATACGGTATCTATTACCAGTTATTGCCCAATGAGGACCCCTGACCAAGCTTAATTCTATTATGTATATATTTCTCTTTAGTCGTCTATTCTAGGCGTTTCGTTCAAAAGTTCGGTAAAATAATATAACAAAGCAGTAAAGATGGGTGATAATTTACGCAGTATATTGTTCAGTCAAAAACTAACTTGGTCGTGATAGGGTTAAACAGGATTATCAGTCGGATCGTGGTAAACTGAAAATCAAATAATGTTGAGAGAAAGACTTAATATCTGAATATCTCAGAGTTGAAATAAAGAAGTGTAATTCGAACGTTACGCTATAGTTAATAAATTTTGAACCATGCAGGCCTCTTGAATTGTAGTCAAAGGATGAAACTGTGCACTTTTTCAGTTTAAATTCAGTATGAGCGACGAACTCGATATCATTTCGTTCTGATGCGCTAAACTATTAGCGAAACATCAAGACTTCTCTAAGTTAGAGTCGGGAACTGCGTCTGACTCTATCTTCCAACCTCAGAGTCGTAATGTCTCTGCAGCGGAAGCATCGCGTGACGAAGGCCTCTAGCAACCCCTCTGCCCCCGATGAATTTTGTCGCTGTAACCAGAACGAGTTTCCGCACACATAAATTTCCGCTACTGTGTTATGGGGTCACCTATTGATCGGGGCACGGGCTGCTGGCTGCCTCCTGGTACAGAAAGGAGGTGTCACCCCCTGCAGCGAGGGGCATGCCGAGTGCCCCTGGCTTGGGTGCGTAATGCAGTGGGGTTAGGGGAAGAATAAGAGTATCATGCATGACTACAGGGCGTTATAAGGAGACATGCGTAAGTAAGAACTGTGCTAATGAAGTATGTAGTTATGAGAAGAAAAACCCTCAGAGCTGGGTCATGTAAAATGGTTTCACTTACAAATGAAAGTTTTTACACTAGAGGTTTCTACTCGTATAACAAATACAGGCGCCAAACGCACTAGAGATCTTGCTGAAGAAAAAATCACGAGTAATTTTCTTAATGAGGAATAAAGCCCCGTGAACTGAATGTTCCCTTGAAAAGATTAAGACCATAAGCTTCAAAGATCTTAATAGGGATGGAGCCTTGACTACGTGCTATCCTGATGAGTAATGGAACATAAATAGTAAGCTTGTGAAGGATAGACGTGTTGATTAAGTACGAGCAAGCCCTGAATAGTAGATGTTTAGTGAGTAGGACAATCACTTCAAAGAGTTGTGGAGGAGTGAAGTAGATGAGCACGGCAAGTAAGCTCTATCTATGTATCATGTTGGTGCAAAAGTTGTTGCCCATATTGAAGAGATGAATTCAAAATTATCTAAATTTATATTATGTCTACTTCTATTGCTGATTTGTAATATCATGAATAATCTAAACCTCTTTCTTTCAGACTATTAAGAAATTATTCATATTTTGCTGCATTATTTGCACCTATGTTCAACCCAACTAAAGAACATATCAGACATGCTTTACTCTACGAGTTTCATAGAGGTTTCAGTGCAAGTCCTGCCACACAAAACGTTCAAAGTGCATATGGAAATGATGCTGTGAAAGAGAGAACTTGCAGATGGTGGTTTTCCGTTTTCGTACAGGAAATTTCAACTTTAAAGACGAGGTTAGAGGTGGTCGCCCAAAAAAGCTGGATTCGGAGTTGTTGGAAGCCGCTGTTACTGAAAATTCGACAGTAACCTTGAGGGAACTGGCTAACCAATTTGATGTAGCCCATACAATTGTGATAGGCCAACTGAAACCTTTCCCATTTGGTTCAGTGAAATGAGGAATTTCAAGCTTCAGTAAAGTAACTCCGGCATTGATTCGATGAAACGCCTTTGATCTGGTTTAGAAGCTAAACAAAATATGCATGAGTGTTTAGTTGAGCAAGCGTGTGTGTCAAACATATGAACCACAATTAGATTCGACATCACAACACAGAACACAGAAGCCTCTTTGCTGGCAGATTCCTCTACATGAAAGGCTACCAGCTTGATCTATATATACTGTACATGTCAATAAATGCTATTGCAGAGTGTGTGAAATCAAATTCACAAAATCAAGAGCTGGTAATTTGTGGAAATTCAGCTGTGTTTCAAATTCTTGAAAATGTGGAAACAACGCGACAGCTTTCACGTAATAACGGAACATTAACAGAAGTATACAACACAAGCACGGAAATACCTTTGACGACTGCGATTATAGAATCCAAGAGCACACACTGGTAAGCTATGAATTGAAGTTGCGAGGAGATTTAGAGGGTCTGCGCAGAACAGTTAAGACTTGAGCGATGCCTCCGCAGCAGCTGATGAGCGTGTAATGCAAGGTAAATGAGGGCTTGTGTGGATGAATCTGCAGGGACTGCAACATCTGCACTGCACACAAATTCCATGACAGCATTCATGACGAAGGATCAACAAGTCAGAGGGAATCATCAATGGCATAAATGCTTCACAGTTCAAACAGAGGTACACAGTTATAAGGAAGACAACTAGAACGTTCTGCTCCTAAATAACCCTGAGAAAATAAATTGGTTACAAAAATGAAAGCAAAAAATCAGTTCAGTAACAAAGCAGCTGAAGCCAGTGAACCATGCCTTCAAGCGTTAACAACACAAACGCAATAACACACACAATGAGACTCGTCAATGAGGCTGTACTTAATAAAACAGAAGGAACTGCTTTATATGAACTTCGATAATTTGCCAAGGTATCTTCAACACTCGACATAATTTATGGAATTGCCGTTTGGGTGATAAATTCACTAATAATTGCAGTCTTACTGTCTGAGTTATGACAAGTTCTTGCAGCACACGACACTGCAACACCTGAACAAAATGACGGCTAAAATGAAAGGCGGAGAGCCAAACAACATTACGAGCGAACGTTTCCTGCCTCTACAATGAGAACAGCGCAGACCTTCATAGACAACGCAATGAGGAAACTGTTCTGTACTCGTCCTCGTGAAAACCTGCACTGAATATCGTCCTAAATTAGAAAAGGAAAGACAGTTCAATAGTTGCCCACTGGTAATAGTTGATTTAAATAGGCGCCTAGTTAAAATTTATAAACACGAATTAGAAATCACGAAAATATGTGTGTATATGAATAAATAGCAATAGAACTTTGGTATGTTAAACAAAAAGCGAGGCACTGATCACTAAAATTTTCTAGTTACTGTAGGCCATTTATCTCATTATTTTACTCATGTAATGATTTTCGTTATCAGCCTAGCCTAATCTCACTAGAGGCAATGCAAGTCTCACATTCAGTGTTATTTCAAAGTAACCTTTTTGCAATATAAATGATACTTTATTCCTGGTATTATGATCAATTTTATGTTATTGCTGTCTTAGACACTCAATAGAAGGGCGTAGTACACATAAGCTTCCATACTCTGTCATCACGGACACAATTTTAAACAATATGGGCTGGCCCGCGCAAGGGCTAGCACACAATTTAAATTCTCAGTATAATTAACGGTGAATTTTAGCGTTTACCATACTTTCTACAAAAAAGTAAAGAAATGTTCAAAAAGAATCGTTAAAATGGGTGTATATTTAGGCACAGCATTTCTTCAGTATGCAGTTTATCATACTAGCACTTCATTGGGATGTCAATTGCTTCCACCATAGCATTGCAATGAACATATTCTACAATAACAAAGCATCACGGGCATTTAATGACTACCTCATATTAGTTTATGTTGACAAATTTTGCTACATCGATAGATGTAACTGAGCTGAAAATCCATCTAGAGTTTGGGTGTCAGAAGACCAGAGTGAAATAATAATGAGGTACAATAACACCGAGGGCTGCTAGGATGTACTCTGTACAGAAGCAGAGCTCAGACCAGTATAAGTCACCTCACTCCAGACAAATGAAGAGAGAAGAACATATAAACATACGAATATGCTCGAGGAAAAGTCCCCTGAAATGCCAGGTACGCCACGTAGCAAGAAGAAGCAACAGAAACTGGGAGCTTGGTCTTACTCAATATTTAAATATAAATCGGCCAGTACGTTACTGGAACTAAAACACTTAAACCAGCGTCAGTAACTCAGGGTCGTTATGGGAATTGCCAAGGCTCCTGTAAATAAGACTTCATTACCACTGTGTTCTCAAGGGAAAAGACTCTCGGGAATGGTATCTTCGTTCCTATCAGCTGAAAATCAAGTCTCTAATATACAGAGTGCTCGAAAAAATGTACTCGCTCTTTGACTGCCCTCTATTAGAGGGAGACTAGAGCACATTAAAGTTTTCTTTTATGACATTTAATTTTTTAAATTTTAGTGTTATTGTATTTAAAATAACTCATTAGACTTGTATCTATGTCGTTCAACACCGAAATCAAATGAGTTATGGGCGGTCAAAAAGTGAGAGCATTTATTTAGAACACCCTGTATGTGCGCTGAAATCCACTTCAATTCAGCCTACCTTCCTCCAGATCAGATTAAATTTGATAACATGACGCTGGTGTTCCCAGTTTTCCGTTAATTTTAGGTGTTCATTACATGAGCTAAATGCACCTGAGAACATTGCTTTCAACTCTATGCTTCTAGAGTATTTCAATGGCTCAGAAGACGGTATTCAGTTTTTGTACTTCATCCATTTTTATCCTAACACATCACGATAATACTCCAAATCAGAAATAAAATAGTGAATCTAAAAATACCTACCATTTTGAATCAATAATTTAGTACCAGAACAATTTGAGTATAACAAAATCAACTATTTAATTCATTGCTCTATTTATAGCTACGTAGCAAATTATGAACAATAATAACTTATGTTGAACTTAGTAAACAATCCCAACTTTTCCATGGAAGTCCCGCTCGTCAATTGTTGCTGGTACACCGCGACTGCCGTAACGAGATCGAAAGCCTCGCACGTTATCGCCACCACGACACAATGGGGCGGCACCGCCGGTGTGGTAGACGCATCGCTGAAGCTCGGCACGTCGCCAAATGCTGGGCACCCACAACACAAGCCACACAGATTATCACCACGACATGAAATGGGGCATGGAACGGGAAGAAATACGGAATGATTTACAGCAAAGATGGTGGCAGCAACAGCAGGATCGAAACAGAGGTTGTATGTGAGATGGTGAAGAGTATGAAGAAAAAAATAGTAGCAAAAGCAGTAAGGTCCAGAGTTAGCAAGATTAACAGTGGAAAACAACGCAATCAAAACGATGACAGCAGCCATAAATAGTAACGGCTGCAACAGCTTGACGAAAAATCCCCACGGTTAGAATATAACAAACCTTTATAGCAGTGTGATTATAACGATGGTACAAGCGAACACCAAAAGCAACAACAAGTGCAGCAAAACTAAAAGAAACAACAATCATTTACAACAAAGAGTAGAATCTTCGGTGTCTAGAGCATTCATGAGGGCAATAAATGAGATATCTAACGCAAAAAAAAATAATACACAGACAGTTCTGAGCATCAAAATTTCTTCATTTTTAACGGTTCTGTAGATTTTTGTGCTATAAAACTCAACATATTTCTATTATTATCTGGATAGCATTTGTTAAAATTTGTAATTCTGCGAATTGAAGTGAAAAGTACTTAAATTCAACGGATAGTCAAGTTTTGCCTCAAACTTTGAGAAAATTACTCTAGAGGAAATTGAAAGTGGCGAGTATATGAAGATCAGCAACACAATCAACGAAAGAATATTATATAATTTTTTGGAAATACAAGTATACTTTGACGTGAATATTGTGCCGACATGATATACTTATAAAAAACGAGTGGCATCCATCAGACTTGATACAGGGCCAAAGTTACGATAGTGAAACTGCAGCAGCTATTCGGAGACGCTTGCTTCTACTTGCATGTCACCAGGATGATCGAAGCAGTGGTTAGGAAGCGAGGCGTACGCACGATAAGGGGATTTCCCAGAGGGGTGAGTTGCTACTACGATAACGCTCTCAATTTATAGCAAAATGTAGATTTGTTAACTGTAAGAACAGTCATTTGCGCGCATAAAGTTAAAAAAAAATCGAAAACGAATACAAAAATCTCTCGATAAAATTTTAGGATTTGGTCCCAAAATTTCTCCATTAAATTTTACTTAATAACCATGATAGAATATACATGTTTTCATACTTTCTGTTTTAAATTTGGGGTGCCTAGGCATATCCTAGGTAAATGTTTCTTTGTTCATCAAACAGGCAAAATAAAGAACGGTTCATTACAGTCACTGTGATCGTGAATGCAAATGACACACGGAATTTAAGAATTACAGTTTTGAACCTTGAAACGAAGTAATGAAATAGTTTAGGAAAACAAAGTGCAGCTCAAAAAAATAGAACCGAGTACGACAACATCAAACGAAGACAACAGGAGAAATAACCAAGTCATATAGTAAACTAGAAGATGATTAACATATAATATTTTTGTATTACTCCTGTAGCTCGATAAGCGTGATAAGACGACTGCTTGTTAAGACAAGGTAGTCATATTTATAACTCAAGATATTTCCAGTGGAGTTACTTCCATAGTAAACTTTAGACAAATGATCACGTCTTGCAAAGTTAAGAAATGATTAAAGTTCTGATGATGAATGTAAATGTGAGGATTACTTGGCTCTCAAAATGAGCTCATTTACAGTACGATAGCCTTGTAGCTATTTTGACAGCTCTCCAGTATATGAGACAGAAATAGAAACCTACACTGCAGTAAATTGAGTTGAGTCCAGACATACTTCGTATTGTTGCCCTGCGAATCGACCAGAGAAAACTACAACAAACACAATTGAAATATCAAAAAGAGAACCTTCGTGAAACTTAATACTTTCAAAGTTCCAATTATTTATCTTTGTATTTGATAGCGTTATTCATCCAATTGTAGGTTTTTCAATCGTTGAGCGGTGGAAGTGACGGCAGCTTACACCGCTTTCAACCAACGTTAACACTTGACACAGAAGAGGTTATGATAGCTCATAATTACCAGGTCGAAGTGCATGCATTGTACATACGTTCACAGTGCACGTAATTGCTGCACGAATAGCAAGACAGCTATTGAGTGAGGTTAAATATAGTCGTAAGAATGGGGAAAAAATTGTTAGGTCAGACCGACACGCCTAGTGGTTGGTGTAAATGTAAAACTGTCACTACACACCAATTTTGTGACAAATATACAGCCGGGCTGTGTGATCTTAACCTATACTTTTGCCCCCTAAGTCATCGGGAAATGTGTTAAAACAAAGCGCCTGGTTACACGTATCGACTTTTGTTGGAAAAAATCGAGCTTTACAACCAGATTTGAAAGACGTTCCTTGCCAAACTTAAAGCGCAACCAGTGTTGACAATCCACAGTAATGAGTGCTACATTGCCACTAGCTGCGACTCTTTTTAAACTGAAGGTAGACAGTCTTCGTTCAAGAGCGTAAAAAATCCCAGCTGGTTAATTTTTTTTAGTTTCCTACACAGGCAGTTTGTTTAGGATACATGCAGGTAAAGAGCTGAGACATCGAAGTAAAATTTTCCAGTGATGAACATTTTCAGCAAGGACAGAACAGTTTGGAATTAACACATTTAAGCATTGGTGGCAGCTAACAGAGTGACCGACTGTAGCTTAGATAGCATCTCATCAAAAAGAAACCTTGAAGAGAAGAGTCTACAGGATTAGTATAAATCCCACGTCAGGGAAGATGCCTTAGATGTGTTGACCACTTTCATTAGCAAGCGATAAATTAGGACAAAAACGACCGTTGCACTAACAGCATCAGAGACACGAAGTGTGCTGCTGAGAACATCGTAGAAGATTGGCAAAATTTGACAATCACAGAAGTAAAATAATCCTAAATTGTAACGAATACCTGCGTTTTCCAAAACGACATCAGTATGTCAAAGCATAAAGTTACTTCTGTGCAGAATATTTTGGGAATGTTTGTTCCTTTTAGTACAAATATACGCATATACAGTCAGACGACTGTTCACTTATACACACACTCAAAATGTTTATAAATTTACCAAAACTTTTCTATTTTTCATTAATTCAATAAAACTTTATTAAATGCAGAAAAGTAATTTGCCTCGCTTATTACTACTAGTACTCCATAATAGAATTTCATAAGCTAGATGGTCTCAGTCGAAGTGTTTCCTGTTTCCGATCTATAACATTATATTAATAATGAAAAATCTAGATAATTTATTTATGAAGTGTTAGCGCTCTAACTTTTAAAACACAAGGCGTGGTAAAGTAAAATAAAGAAACGGGTTCAGGCAAAAGTTTCCGTGAAAGTTCACTGGTGCTTCACAGGCTCGAAGCTACCTGCGTTCGCTGGTACTTCTGGGTTCACGTAGAGGGGCCTACAGATCTTTCACGGTGCTGTCAGCATAAAGTACGGGGCTTACATGCATTATTTTAGCATTGAATACACACTCCTAAGTGGTTGAAGGTTATGTGCTTCGTAAATTGAATGAATGGATTTTTTATACACCGTTGACTCTATAAATATCCAACGCATGGCCAAAAGTTCTGGTCAGTATACTTATAGAACTCTGAACAAATCAAAATTTAACATCTTGTGTATGTATCTGTGAAGGATTCAAATTTAAAACTGTATTAAATAAAAAATAAAAACTTGAACATTCTATTCGTAAAAACGTATAATCAACATTTAAAAAGTATTTACCACACTAATAACAGATAACTTTAAAACGAAAGCAAACTATGATTGAAATTTGTTGATGAACTGTTATGAAGAAAGATCAAGAAAATTCTGAGAAAAAATCGGAAATTATAAAGACTCAACAGATGCTCATATTCATTGCTTGACATTAGCAGGATAAGGAACGCAATATTTCATTCCTTCATTATGCTGTGGCGAAGTCTAAAGAATGGCAAAAACGCACACGAGACCATGTTGCGCTTCGTAATATGTAGAAGGTTGGGATATAGAAAAATTCAAATGAAATTCGAAATATAAATTTCAAGCATTGGTGACACGATTCGTCGGCCCAAGTCTTGTAAGTCAATTGTTAGTTTATCATGTTCTGGGCGTCCATCTAAAATTTCAAATGGCATGGTCAGAAATGTTGTCTGTAAAGTAAAGAACCCTCGAATGACTGGACCTTAACTTCAGAAAGATTTGAAGCCACTGGGACAAAGGTTTGCACGAACATAGAAACTTACTCCGCAACGAAAGGCTCCGCTACGAAGGGCAAAAATCTTCTCGACAAATATTGGATTAAGAACTCCCCAGAATTATAACGTACTGATTGTATGTCCCTAACTCCCAGGGCCAGTGTATGATTGAGATAAACGCGCGTGATTGAAGTGCGTGTACGTGACTGAATTGACTAACAGCATTAAGATGTACGTGTATGATTGATGCCGTTACTCTAGACAGCATGGGACTCGGGTATGAACCCAAGAATAGGCCAAACAGCTCGTTTCTATTGATTTATTCCATTTTATTCCCCTCTCGAACACCAAAAAAATACCTATTTTTTGAAGTATATTCCCGTTTAAAATCGTCTAAAAATTATCATTTGGAGAAAAGTGCAAAGTTGTGCGACACTACCATGGTTTTACGGGACGAAGACGGAGACATTTAAGAAGAACTGTGTTAGTGGCGTTTGGAGGAAAAAACTCCGCGTGATCCTAAGAATACTATTCTAACTGTAAACGTTGACAGAGGCAGCATAACGGTATGAGGCTGATTTTCCTTTGCAGTTGCTAGCAAATTTCATATTATTAAAGACACAATGAATGGCGCAATGAATCGCTAGATTCGAGGCATTAACTATTTGGTGTCTGCAACGGACCTGAGCTTGCCAAGAGGATTGACGTTGCAGCAGGACAACGATCCCAAACATAAGGCCAAGGATACATGATGGTGGTTTCAGAAGAATAAAGCAAAAGTAATGCAATGACCAAGTCAGTCATCAAACCATAACCCCATCGATAACTTCTGGCTACAATTCAAATTAGGACTTAAAAAAGAAAACCGAGAAATCTTGAAGACATGAAATGTTCCAAGAACAGTGGTTCAGAATACCTGCAAATGTTTGCAATAACCTTATAAATAACTATTCTAAGTGGTAAGAAGCTGTACCAACAAACATAGGCCAAACCACTACTTATGGCTATACCCATGTTCGTAGCAAATATTTTTTGACATGTTAGTTCAATATAGTTTTTAATAGTGTTAATGCATTATTTTCCGTGTGATGCAATTTTTAATTTGCATTTGGCGAAAAAAAATATTTAAGATGTCCAATCTCTGTTTGCTTCGAAATTGGATAACTACAGTAAACAGAACTTTTGGCGATGCATTGGAAATTCATAACACCCACTGTATAATTACTTAAGTCACTCATCAAACATGCCTACACTGCTTCTAGTATCATTACTGATGCGTACTCAAGCTGCACGAATTCGAAACAAGTACTCGTAAAATTTAGCTACAGGAGTGAGTGTAAAAGGGCGTCAGTGGGTATTTTTTATCTTAGGGGCTAAATGCGTACTTATAAGAGCTAACATAATTTGTGGAAACTATAACTGTTGCTCATAATAAGGTTAAAGATGATAGAAAAGCTACGATCAGCTATAAGTGAATGTTAACTTATTAAAATACATGAACGAATCCCTTTTATGCAATCCATTCGTGACATTTGAGTAAACTTCTACAAAGAGGATATTTCAGAACTTTTCATGAATATCTCCCATTCCATAACTTTAGAATTACATATTTAAGCTTTAGAATAGATACTTAGTCTATTAACAGTACGTTAAAATAATGTGCCTTGACAGTATGCTGCTGTTTCAGGGGCTGAAGATGATCACAGCGCTCACGCGACCACTACAGCACGCCCTGCAGTGAAGCACCTTGGCCCTCTGCAGCATGTCCCTGCAGGGGTCCGCAGATACAGGGTGCAGCAACGTAAATTCTTTTTTCAAAGCGCTTTGCTCTGAAAAAAGGAAGTTATGTTACCGCGCCCTGTATTACTGGTTTACTTTTGCCTCGTTACATTTCTGATTCCTTTCGTGCGATCCATGCTACTACCGAAAGAAGTTAACGCAGAAAACGACGCCCCGTACGATGTTGCGTCAGAAAATAAGTGACCAAATTGTGTTCTTTACTATGGCCAGTTCGTAGGGTGCGCTTTCGCATGATCGTCGATATCTCTCCACTACGGAGTTTCTTTCACCCCATCCACCTCAGGTCAATCACTAGTACACCTTTATGCTCGTTCGAAATTATTGTCTTAGCCAGCCACCGTTCCCTCAATTTCTACAAAAACCCAAAGAATCTTAATGCTCTGTACTTTACCTGACACTTGGCTCACTGAACAGACCTCCGTCGCCCCTCACTTCATGGTTTATCAAGCCGTGTTAGTTTTTCCACGTAGCGTAACACATAATCTAACACACTCAATCTTTGTGATTGTTGCTCTCAGTCTCTAGGTCTTATCAACATACAAAACAGTCAGCATTATCTTCCTCATATATACGTCTTTTAACCATCACGCTGAGACTCATGAACTTGAAGACCTAGAGTGCTTTTTATGATAACATCCCTCCATAAACTCCCATCTCATCCTCCTTTTCTCCACTTGCAGTGATACGCGACGATGAGTATTAAAAAATCTATTTTAATCATCTTACTTGTTAAATTTACGTTCATTTTTCGAGCATTCTCATTCCTCAAACACCTCATCACTCGGCTGTTTGTCATATTACTTGGTCATACTAATCTCATTGATAAAAAATATAGTGAGGATGCACCCGTCATCATCCCAAAGAAAAACTTCCGATGAAAAGAGTACACAAAGTTTCCCTATTCAATGAAATTTCAAAACCAGCACACGATGACCTTTCTTGCGAGTTCACAATTTCCAAAGCATTAGATTTGCATGAAAAGATTAGACTATCGTTGCACTCAAGGTTCAACAACAGCGTCCGCTGAAAGGAGACAATCATCACAGTGAAACTCCGCCTAGTTCAAGTGCAATTGTTTAGTATTTCCGCTGGCTTACCACTATACTACTTGACACTACAAATAACAGCGTAAGCAAAAATAAAATGACACACATAACAGTCGCGCCACTAAAGTTCGTTAAAACTTTCTCCAGTACTACCATAAAATATCACTTGCTACTGTATCTATAAGCACGCAGGTGTAGGCGTATGAGAGGTGTTGTAGTTGGGCAAAGATACATTTGAACATGTAAAGAGTAGTGCGCTTTGGCAATTTCTTCAGCACTTTGTAAATTGCTACTGAATTCACATAGCTGTTTCCACTCCTGTACACAATTTCATAAACTCAGTTACAAGTAGCAAAATTATCGGGAATTTCACTGTAATTACGCGGTAGAAAGCGAATAATTCACTTGATTTCTTATCCGCCTAACCAAAAACTTTGCTTATTGAATAAAAGTGCGTCACCTACAAGGTATAAAGGTGGTTGAAGAGGAGTGTAGTAACAGTGGGCTCTTTATATCTGGACCAGGAGCCAGGCATCGATTGATTGGCGCAGTGAGCGCTCGTGCCCAAGTGGGCAGCCGCAGCTGCTTAAACGTAGCCGAGCACGCGACGGTGCGGAGCTTCCCGAGCTGGACACACCCACCACAGCACGGGGGTCACCACTAGCACTGCAATGCTATTTCCATGTCACCATCAATCACTCGTTTGAATTGCAGCGCAAGCAAAAGTAAGAGACTTGCTCGGTGCACGGTGAACTGCGAGTTGGAAACAAATATGAGCAATGGAGTAAAAACTCAGAGAGTTGCTTGATGCGCGGTGAAGGGGGGTAGTGAGGAGTAAATTGAGCTCTTTTTTAAAGCTAAATGCTATTTTGTACGAAACGACCAATATTTTGCATAGAACAAGCAAAAGAGAACAGGAGGTTATTTCACTGAGATAATGGAATATCGTCTGTGACCGAGACTGAAGTGAGTTGCGCTGATTAGGCAAATTGATACAAAGTTCTCTGAAGTATGTCAAGAAATACTGGAGCTACAGCGACATAAATGAAAGCCTGATGTGATATAGAAACTTCTGCAGTTGCTCAAATGCAGATGCATAGTAAATATTAGCCGTACAAATTACACATGAATTTTCTCAGGTTATATTCTACAAAATACCCAATGCACTTGGAAGTTCAAATCGTAATAATTTTTGTGAACAAAATGAACAGTCATTCCTGTGAATAAGATCTGAGGCTCCAGTCATCCTGATTTCCTCCAGTCAGTCAAATAGAACACATTGTAAAGATTTCAATCGTTTCCGAATATATTACTGATTACAATGGAATATTTCAACCTTAGAATCAAATTTACTGAGGACATAAAATATGCCAGTGTAAAACAACTCAAGCAGTTCAACCGATATTCAAATTGATCATCGCAGATAAATCATACATAATGTTTACATGCGAATGAATGAGAGACAAGACAATAACATTTTTTCTTCAGCAGTTCCACTTTATATGAATTTATTTCATTCGACGAACATACGACCCAGCTTCAATGGTGACGACACATAAAAATGCTCTACCGAAAGTAATAAATAACAATTATTAATTGTCGTTTAAAGGCAATTATGTTATTACTGCAAAGTATGCGATCGTATTCGAGCTCGATACAACCTTTGATCATCACCAAATTTAGTAGTGAAATTTGCATCACAATGCTCTCAATACTCAGCAGCATAGGGCTGGATTGAAGATGGCACTGAGGCTGAATTAAACCAATATTTCAATGAAATAAGTTGAAGAACTGGAACATAAACGAAGATTGTCGTGCTGTACGAGATAGAGAAAACGCATCTCACGCCCCCAATGCATGAGGTAAAGTGCAGCAGGTAAATAAGTGAATAATGTCAAACAAGCTGTGAATTCAAAAACAAAAAAATTCTCAGGACAGAAGTTGTCTTTGCAGAACGTATAATAGCTAGAAGCACCAGTGGAGATCGCGTAGTCCCCAAAAAGCGTCAGTAAACACAGCCAATTGATTTGCATTTCCCCTTTATAAAGCTCTGACTTTACAGGTGATTTTCAACCGAGTAAAAGTTAACCTTCGCTGCTGCAGAGAATGTACTACGTTGTATAAAATTTTAGCTTGTGTACACGAGCATATTCCCTGTGACAGGGTACGTTATCGTCCACAATTGAGAGTATTTTTCTTTTCTCGTCTCGTAGGGGCAACGCAGCAATTCGTTCAAGCTTGGTACACACCTCTGGAGGTAGAGTAAACACCAGACACTCTCCGAGCTAAATGTTTATCGCGCTTGTTCTACACACATGCTCGTATTCATACGTATTCTTATCACGAATGAACGCTTCATATGAAAAGAGAAAAGTATTTGACAATATTATCTAACCAAACAAATATAGTTGAATCTCATAAGTTCAAAACGTAGGAAAAATTTCTTTTACCTATGGCTTCTTGAACCTATAGAACATGATTTCGGAAGAGTGCATTGTGGTACACGTCATAGGATTTTATGTAACATATTGCCAATTAAAATAAAGCCTTTAACAAAGGTTCCGAGGTCTAGTACAGATATGGAGAAGTCCTTGTTGATAGAATGAATTTTTATTTTCACAATTTTAATTTTGTTACGCATTAAACGAGCATATGAGCGGTGCCTGGCGCATTTCTAACATCCAAATTTCTTGTAAGTCCCTTGTTCAGAATTCATCAATGCCATGAATTTTCATTTTTCAATTCTGAAATAACATCAGCACAATGAGAAAACTGGAAAAAAATCCTTGATTTATATTAGACTCCCGATAAGATTTCATACGCACGAAGAGATGTAGAATACCCAGCATGAAGGTTAACTGGTTCCGAATAAAGGACTAAGATTTTAAATAAATAGCAACTAACTAGCATCCCTTACAATACTACTGTCACTTGATTTATTACCAGCGTCTGATTCCTTTTTGCCTTTATGGATGAGTGTTCAAACACCAGTCATAATTACAGCGTCAGTAATTGAGAAGGTACCTGGCGCAGGCTGGTACCTTTAGGTAGCTTCTGGAAAAGTACCTAAATATACCACGCTACAATTTAAGACCTGGTGAATGCTTCCCTAAAATTTACTGCTAGTATGGACACCTCGCCATTTATTTTAACAGCCGATTCAGCGAGTAAATTGTAGAGCAGCAACAAGGGACTCGGTGACACACTGAGCGTCAAGAACATGTTTAATAACGTTTAAAATCCATAAATCATTGTGGAGGAATTCTATTGTTTGTAAAGCACCTGCTTAACTGAAGAAATACCCCTGCGTAGGTGGGACAGTTTTCTGAGAGAGCTAATGCGCTTAAAGTAGCTTATGTTCTGGACAAAAATAAACTAACTGTAGGAAACGAGGTAGCAATAAGACATGCGGGAAAAACACAGAAAATTTTCACAGCAACAACACATTCTAGACACTATGTTGATAAGGTTAACTTTGGAAGAAAAAATATCGAGGATGAGATCTTTATTTGAGATAAAACTTTAGTACTGACCGCATTAGACGTGTCTTAATATTTGCTGAACGCTTTACCATGAGAAGAAAAGTTGAAAAATTATCAGTGATAGTAATCAAACCTCTCAATTGAACTGTTTCCCTCCCTTTTCCAGATTATGCCTGGTCCCTGTGAAAAAATTATGAAAGCCAGTAAATAAATGCCTGCCTGGTGACATGAATGAACTGACATCAGATTCATGAGAAAACTTGGCTGATTTTGCAGTCGACAGCCGCGGACAGCGATGAACATTGCCGAGTCCTAGGCCGCACTCACGAAAAAACATGTTAACATTCCCTCTTTTTCCTGCCAGAGGCAGGGCAGCATTAATAAATATTGAAATTATGAACAGATATTGGGCAAAATTTTCGTTTAGTCCAAATCGAATCGTTCATCAGACTTCAACTTAAAAATATAAATTTTAGAGGTATTTTGTTCATCCACATAGCAATTTAAGTATTTACAACTACAAGACTATCTTGTTTTATTAATAAACTCTTTTCAATGAGAAATTGGTGTCAATGCAGCAGCACACATTGGCGCAAAATTTTAGTCACAAAGCGCGAGAATTTCGAAAAAGTAAAAAGAGAAGAGAGACGAATGACAAAACGGGAACAAAGACTTTCGTGTCTGGAATTGATGCAGCCATCCCTTTCTACGGAACGAGAAAACAAGAAGAGAAAAAAACTAAACCTGCCTAACTAACTTGACGTTATTCTTAAGCTAACCTCACGATGGATTTCAATTATGCTAACTGTAGACTCAGCACCTGTCACTTGGTGCCTCCACTCCCTCTGAGAAGGTTACTTCACAACTGCATGCTCACTACACTAAATTATCCCTTGAGTATAGAACTCAACTCCTGGGTATCTCCCAAGAAACCTCAGGCCCAAAAGTGTCAAACAAATCCCAAAAAGGACTACATTTTAAAAGAAAACGTACAACAGCATGGATTTCTGCATGAATACACTTAGTATGTGCACAAAGTGCTCAAATCAAACACAAACAAACAACAAACAAAACAAAAACGTATATTTCCAATAAAGTTGGTACATAAGATATGTAACATCATTGGTTTTTAAAAATGCCTTATCATAAAATCCTTAAGTGGTAGGTATTCTATGCATAGTATCATAGATGATAGAACAGCAAACACATAAATATTAGGCATAGAAAAATAGAACTGACCTCTATAAGCAGTCTTGCATACTTTAAAATATCCTTAGGACAATTCCTGTTGATTTTTCTACTTGAATTGAGCAGTTGGTTTTCCACGAGGTAATGCACACTGTCGCTGGATAGTCGCTACGTCCCCAGTACTGTATACTAACTGTCGTAGGGACCACTAGGCGTGCGGAACAGCAACGCGCACTCACAAACGTTGATGAAAGCAATATTGCAGACAAGAAGAATGAAGCTATTTAAAATAGCAGTCTAACTACACCTTTTAAATTCACACAGTCGAAGAACGTAGGACAGAGTTCCAGAAAAATAGTGCTAGTTGCACAATTAACACATGCCTAAGTCATTAACGTAGCTGTACTACATCACTACAGCCGCTCCTACGAACGCATTGCACTAGAGTTTTTCAATGAACAATGCAGACGCACAGTTAGTTAGAGGGAGGGATTTTCAGAACTCAAAGGACAACTAAGTGCCTAGTGCCTTTCAGTTTCGTTTGGCCATTTCCCAGCACTAGCCCATTTTGGAGGCACACACCAACCTCAACTTCGTCTTTTAAACCCCACCGCCACATCCTCTGACTAGACCAGCCCAAGCTCGTAACACTGTCCGAGTTGCGAGACATCTACGCAAGCCATGCCTGGCAGTGAGGTGGGTGGCAGGTTCATGATGCATTAAAACAATGGGAGCATCACTCAAAAAGACAACTAGAACAAACAGACAAGCTAGGCTACCGGATTGCGGATGACAAACGCTCCAACCCTCACCGACGCCTCAGCCCGTCTGACTACATCAGCTTTCCAGGCCTGAGGCCTGACCGGCTCACGCACCAGTTGCCATTAGTCGCTTTCCAGCAGCTTTAAGATACCAATCCCCAATTTAAAGATCATATGGTACGTTGGAATCTAGTGAACGTAAGTAATTTGTGAGAATATATCTGAACGTAATTTCAAAATAGACTTATCCGGCAGAATGCTTTTAAGAAGATCGCTTAAATTTTCTAAGACTGGCATTTTCTGCAGATGAAAGCGTCTGCTCAGTCCTACGAGGGGAGATGGCGGCGAAGTTGGTGGAAGCTGCAACAGAATTCCAAAAAGTTTCGCCCAAATAATTGAGGGTATTGTAACACCAAAGATTCAAACTTGAAATAGGTAGCCCAAGTAATTTAAAAATCAGAATAATGAAACGCGTATGGAAACAGCTCAAATTTATACTTTTCACCCTCGTATCGTAGGTACTATACCCTCATGAATGAATTGAGATGGAATGAACTAAAAACGAACTAACCTTTAAGATGGTACACAGAGACTCAAGGTGACAATTGTTTCGGTGAGAGAGGGTTGACATCAGCGCAGTGTCTTTGATTTATAATTCAATTCAGTCTAAATGGTTCCTACAGAGCCATGAAATAGAATAAGTTATCCAACCAGGTTCCACTCAGAAAGTTTGATTTTGAAAACTATTTCTCTTGAAAAAGTTACTTCGTATTTCAGAGAAATTATGCTCTACTTGAACTAGTTACCAATGTAAAATTATTGAATAAAAAGAGGTCATACTTTTTCGCTTTGTGAGATGAAATTTGTTTTAATCCTACATCTCTGCTTTTATGAGTTACTGCATTCGTAATTCGAATGCGTAAATGAATGAGGAACCGGAGCTTTCTCGGGTAGCAAGAAAATTCCGACTTACGAGGGATATTTGCATACCAACCCCACGTTTGCTCGAAGTGCTGTCGTCTCATTTATAAAAGACGGATTTTCGAATCGCCATTTTGATACTAGACTCCATATCGTAAATCAGCCATTTCTCGTAAAGGTATCGACCCAGTTCGAAACACTACAGCTATGCAAGTCAGAACACTCCTAGAATACCTTGATATTCTTTCAATAAGAGGAAACCAATTCTGAATCGAACAATTTTATCGTACCAGAAGATTGGAGTTGCTAAGCGCTACAACAGTTTCCAACGGGATAAACTAAAACTCTCAGATTGATAAACATACATACGAGTATTTCCTAGGTAATGCATAACAGTTGTTAAAAAAATTATTTTACTCAGAGCCAAACTTGAAGGAAGTACAACGACTTACTATTTTCTTGAATTTCTGGTTTTAAAAAGTTTTGATGGGTAAAATTTTTTGTATCAAAATGTCACGAAAATGTGTAAATTTTGTGAATAATCTCTGCGACATACTTAGTGAAATTACATTTTCGCACCAGAAACGCAATCTGAAGCCTCTTGTGAAGACTGCCTATTAGCATTATTTTGATATGAAAGTAGGGGACTAAGACGAGTCATGGGCTCCCCATATACGTAGCAACTCTTGTTCAGTTACACCACGAAAATGACTAAAAAATATAAAACGATCAATGGCTTTTGCAGTGCTTGTAGTCTGGCAGGACCCTACAAATCATACACAAGACTACTACTTCTGCTTGACTCCACCTATAAAGGCAGGATTGCCAATGATGAAAAGGAGAACAGTGCAATCCACACATCTTCCATTTCCTTTTTGACCTATTCTACATTCTGATAGTTTACCAGTTCCTACTTCTCCTCAATATTATGAGTTTTCACTAGAGAATTAAGATGATGCAGAAGAAGAACCCAACAAGCCTTCCACGTACTGTGACCCATATTTTGAGGATAAAAGATGATACACTGCAGTGACTGAGTCAAGCAGAATTGAGTGATCGCCCTCGAGATCTTGACTCGTAAATAAGAAGGCAGAATTTCAAGTGACAATAGAATCTTCTCCAACGTGATAGTGTTTCACATTACATAAATTTCAGAGGGATTTGTTTCTTCTTTTTTTGAGAAAAAAGCAATCTGGTTGTTCTGCGACGTCAATGGCTTGATAGAATGTTTGAATTTGAACCATGATCCGACTGAATGGAGACTATTCAAAAACTCCTCCAAGCTTAGTTTGCAAGCTGTATCACTTCACAACAGTAGCCGTCTTCTTCCATTCCTGTTCGTCATGCATCTTCTTCTTCTTCTTTGTCGTGTTTATTTGGGGCTTCGAAAACTAGTCCATGTAGCCCCAGGTCTGGTCATGCATCTTACATGAAGACTTAATGCAAACATGACAACCTTACTGGACTCAAATACGAGTATACTCAACACAAATGAAAAATCTGTGGCGATCTCAAAGTCATCATTGTTCTCTTAATAATGTCACTAGGGCACACAAAGTACTGTTGTTTTTCAAGTATGTGGGACAGTAAGGATCGAAAAGCACATTACATTCAAGCAGACTGGCCTGCAAGAAATTTTTAGTCTAGGAAGAAAAATGTCGTTGCCAAGCCTTTGGTGGACCCAAAGAAAGTTCTTTTTCCACTTATTTGTACAAAGCTGGATCTGATGAAATTTTTTTCAAAGGTTCGAACCAGAAAAGACAGGCCTTTACGTAGTTAAGAGACAAATGTTTTAGATTCAGCGGTGCAAAGGTTAAGGAAGGTATTTTCGTTGGGCCAGAAATTCGACAACTTGTAAAAGGTTCCGCGTGTGACCAAGTTTTGAAAGAGGAAGAAAAAGAAGCTTGTGATGCCTTAAATTGACTTTTACATGGATTACTAGGCAACAAAACAGAAGATAAATACACTCATTTGGTGACAGTACTTCTGGAAAATATCATCTACTTGGAAGAAACATGTTCCTTATAATCCATTTTCTAAACTCCAAGTTAAACTTTTTCCCTCCTAATTGTTGAGATGTCCGAGATAAATACCGAGATCAGGATATTTCTAAGACTGAACAAATGTACCTTTACAATGAATAATGCTTGCAGATTGCTGTTGGTCTGTGTGTAGGAATGCTTCAGAATTCACTTACAAGAGGCAAACCAAAAGAAAACGATTTCATGAAGCCACCTCATGGTTTCCTTCACACCGAACCACCTGCCAGGTATTCTCATCCATAATGTAGAACTCTTAGAATTTAATTGCCATTATATAAATTTGAAATGCATATATTCTCGCCACTTGTAATTAAAATGTATCGTTTTTCTTAATCCATTAAAATAAAATTTATCCGCTTATTGTATATCACTGAAAGTAGCGTTAATAAAGACTTTTCTTTATTATTCAGTTTTCTCACACCAAAATTAGTAAGATTTGGCTAATAAAGCTAAGAGCACATTTGAAAAATTAGTTTTTGTTGGCCTGTGTAATCTTTCACTCATTTCATTGTTTTGTTGATCAGAGGATTTGTTTAACGCGAACAATTCATTAGCTGCTGCCGTAATTGAAAATGAAATTCTTTTAAATTTTTTCAGTAATATCAAAGAACAAATGAAAACAATTAGAATTGAGCTACGAGTGTCCCATCCAAATAAGAAAAAGAACAACTAATGATACTATAAATCTTATTTGCTAATCGTTAATGTTGACTGCTGTACATTCCTTCAGTGGTAAATTTCGAGTCCAATCCATAAAATTAGTTTTAGTGCGCAAACATCATTGAAACGATATAGAGATATAAATTTTCATTGAGTAAGATGAATATCTTTGGACATCATCTCTGAGGAAGTGCTTATGAACAAACACCGTTTCAGCGTTCACATAACGAACATTTTGACATCAACATGAATATTTTCAGTGTTCATGTACATAACGAGGAAAGCCGTTTTCCTAAAGCACAGCAAAAACCTAGCGGATACTTTGAAAACAAGTTGCTGCAGAGACCAGTAGTTCTCAGGACACGACTTTTAAGTAGATGCAGCGAACAGGACTACACGGCTGGTCTTTATCACAGACACCGTTTAAGACTAAACACTTTAAAGCGACGCGTCTTTACAAGGAGTAGAACATTCACATCTGTTGCTTGGCTGCATTACTTTATATAGACAACCCCATAAACGCCGTTGCTCGCACGATGGCAATAAAAACCACTCTGAACTCTAATTGTTTTTCTTTTTTAATCTGGCGTGAGGTGTGCCATCATAAACTTTGTTTCAACATAGTAGGGCCTAGATGGTTCAAAGTGTTTATTCAGGTTGATAACCACTTTTCCCACAGAACTCCGAGTATCTTCATTCCAGCTCATGAACTGGAGTGGTCGCTGGTATGACTAGCCATGGGGGAACATCGTATGAAACAGTTAACGGAACAAATAAAGGGACATTGTATTGCCTATATAAACTTGTTAATGTACTAGTAATTAGAAATACAAACCATAATATTTATAGCTGTTTGAATAATTCGTCACTGGTCCTGATACGAGTAGGAGAGTAAGACTCACACGATCGGTTGTGTCTCACAAATTCATGAGATTTGACTTCAGCATAAATATGTCTAAGCAGCAATGAAATTATACGTGTGAAATGTGTATCCACGATACGGAGACTAACAGCCCAAAATAATACGGAATTGGAATTTACTTTAGTTTATCCTGTTTACTCTGATAACCTCATTAATTAATGGCTATCGTTTGTAAATTCGTACTTTAAGTTAAGCTTCAGGGGGTTGTGAGGTTATCTTATCTAATACTAAGAATCAACGTCGTGTGTTTATATATTTATTTATTGATATATTTATTTATTTATATGTTTCGAGTCACTTTAAAAAAATTAGAGAGATCCAGAGCCTTGTATACTCGAGTCCGTATCGTGGATACAGAGTTCGGCGGGATACTGCCCTATGATTCGGGTACATTGTACCCGAATATGACATGAATTGCAGTCAATAGCAGCAGTAGAAAACTAAGTGTCTTAGTTTTCACTAGGAATGTTGTCATTAAACAAATACCCAATTAAAACGTTTTTCCTCTGTAAATATATATAAAATTAAATATATTGCATTGCATTCTTATATGTAATTTTATTTAATATCTTTCCAACAGTATTTGCCCTCATTTTTGATGGCACGGGTATTATCAGAAAATCTCTGTCGTCATTTTTAACGGCTGGGCACACTTATGTATTATGAAACGAGTAATAAATTCCAACAAAAAAAACAATTAGTGGTAAAAAACAAAGGTCTCACATCTCAACACCCACGACAGACAACCAATAGGGAAATCAAGAAGTGCTGACGTAACCCTGAAGTAGCATTGTATCTCATGCTGAGGATGCCATGACGTTTGAACGTTGATTTTAACTCTGTGTAAGAACGCCTTGTGGCTTCGAACTCTCGAGCTCTTGAACTCTCGAGCGCTCGAGAGTTCGATTCATTTTAATGCTCGAAATTATGCAGAAAAAGAAATGCCACGACATTTTTCAGACGGCTGAGTACTGTCTCAGGTCTTTTGATACATTCTCCATCAAGCTTTGGATGATATCAGCTTCAGGTGAAGCAATGGACGTGAGTCTGGTGTGCGTCAGTGAAGAGAAATGTTAAAGAAGTTGAAAGCATGCACGAAATTTTCCTGCAATACACACTGATAAAAGTGGCTCCCCAATAACTTCCTTCAAACGAACATCGCTCATGACTCGCGCTTTCATAACACCCACAACTCTGTCCTGCCCCACACCGTGAAATTCACAATTTACATTTACAGAGACTCCTGTGAAAACTTCCGTTGCATTTTTACCGAAAACTCATTTCTACACTGTAATCTGAAGAAAACATCATTTTCTCCTTTCAGTAAAAGATGAAATTGAATACAATCTATGGTATATATGTATGTATAATCCATACAGCCATACAAATATACACGCACACATGTATTCACATGTTTTATGGGGTATTATATGAATACGTGCTCTGGCTATAACGTGTGCATAGTATACACAGCACTGTACTCTGGCGTGTAGTGTGGGCACTGGGCAGTGCACACAGTACTGCAGTGTGGGCAGTGTACACAGTACTGCAGTGTGGGCAGTGTACACAGTACTGCAGTGTGGGCTGTGTACACAGTACTGCAGTGTGGGCAGTGTACACAGTACTGCAGTGTGGGCAGTGTGCACAGCTACACCAGGACCTAACAAGATAACATCAGAAGTTCAAGTTCATCAGAGACAAGGAGCGTCAGGCAGCGTTGGCGGAGGTGGGCGGATCACTCGCAGCAAAAGCCACTGCGTCTTGCGTGTTTTTCTTTTGTTCTGCGTGGTATATATTTATTGCAGGCTCAAGTGATAAATTAGCCAGTTCCTTTTTTGGATGACAACGTAGAGTAATAATTCTATAACGTACAACACGATAGTTCTGCATCGGGCACTCATTATTGATCTGACAATAACACCGATGTAATGTACCACGAGCTAATTGAGACACGGAAAAATCTACCCTACGATCTGTACACATGTTTTATTACATGTGGGATTATTTAATTTTACTTATCTAAAATTCAGTTAACACTTTGCCTCCGATTGCCTGACCGGTGTAAATCTTCACTTTGTACGCATCGTCACTAGAAGGATCTGAAAAAATTACAGAACCTAACCTAAATGGTCCACATACGTACCACTTCGGAGTCAACGTGTTAATACACATTAATAAATCATACCCAAAATTGTACGTAATAGCAGCAGAAAACTATCATTTCCTTCAAATTTATTAGACTTCAGACTCAGTGAAATTATTTTACCTTGCATGTATTACTATAAAGCTGGTGCAAAGAATATCTAAGCTCAATTAACTGTATATGATCTTCACTGAAACTTGGAAAACAAAATTTAGGTGCATACCAAGGACTACTATAAACAGGACGTGCACCGCCATATAGCTGACTACGCTAGCGGTCATTACATTCTTAGTAACATAACATTTTCTATCGGACAAATTGATCAAAAATTACTTCTTTCAAGCAATAGCAGCGATGATAAGGTTTTACAGTGAATTTTAAATAGTTTAAAGCACTGTAATGCTTTGAAATACCAATTTGAACCGGACTCAACATGTATTATTCTATAAGCTTAGTGACCACTTTACAGAAAGCCGAGTTGCTGCAGTTTTAGACTTTACAAATTGATTATAGTTAAACCTTATCCAATGCAAACAACCAAACATACAAACATTCACGCATATAAACAAACAAACATAGAAGCAAAAACCTACCAAAGTGCAGCGATTAGTCAGCCAACCGGGCCTTCTTGACAGAGGTCCGAAGAAGGACTATGTACATTCTTTTGCTAGTCTTTCTCTGAGGGGTTGACAGCAAATTTGAGGGGTTTGACAGCAAACTGAGTGAGTGTAGTAGTCGTCAGAATACTGCCTTTCTTTGACTCGTACAGTTCCTTGACGTCTGCAAATGAAGCACTGTTTCATTGTCAAGACTGATCTTCTGGCCCTTCTCACTGATCCAGTTGTTGCGGATGCAGTTGTTTAGCATATGTACCTCCAGTTCTTTAGCTCCAGTTGTTTAGCAGATGTACTGTGTCAAAAAGGAGAAACCAGACACGCTCGTTGTCAAGAGGATGCTTGGCTGTGGCACTGCAATCACCTAGTAATTAGAATAGAAGTGGCCTTGCAGTCTCGGTCGTTCTCGGCCATGCCATTCAGCAACACACCAGAAAATTAAACAGTTAGGCGAATCTGTACTTCATCTGCCAAGAAAAACACATTCTTCAGTTGCAGTGTCTGGACTTTGTCAAATGTTTCCCTCAGCACCTGGTCCTTGTCAATAGATGAAGTGATGTACTGCAGCTTGCGTTTGCATGGCAGCACCAAGAAGTCTGAGCTGTTCATAATTACATTTTGGGTATGATTGAAGAGCAAAACAATAATCATTCGTGGAAAACTGCTTCTGTAATAAAAGTTCCAACTGATGTGTCAAAAATACCAACTTTTTCTTCTTCTCGGTGTGGACACAGGCTGTTGTGTGAGCTTGAAGAAGAGTGACAACATTTTGGATCGTTTTGTCAAATGGGATGTCATAGTGCATTGCCAAGCGCACAGTTTCGTCGAACTGAGCATACGATCTCAAACCATTGTTGGGATGAAGTGTCTTGAACAGTGGTACACTAATGCCGTTCTTGAACGCACTGAGCGTTAGTGGGGAACACAAAGTGGGCTTGTTTTCGACAATCACAGACAGGCTGCACTCACTGAAGTAGCCGTTTATGAACAAACACACAAGTCTTTCTTTCGATCTTGAAATAATCAACTTCTTATACTGCTTCTGCAGGTTACGTTCAGGTTTGAAAGCATCAAATGAAGTAATCTTATTCTTCTGATGAAAATACCTCAGTTGTTGGTCTTCAACTTTCGCCGGGCGAGGTGCAGGTTTTGGAGATGGTAGACATGAAGCAGGCACATTGAAGATACTGGGAGGGATTTCATTTGTTCACACAACCCCACACTTGTTCGGCATTTTTAATACATTTAATTAGCAATAAACTTGGTACACAAAGAGTATCCACTTAAACATGCAGCAATGTGCCTCGAAACAAACAACAATGTCCGATTCAAACCGAGCGACAGACTACGACAATGTTTGCACTGTGACTGATGGAGGCAAAGTGAACTTAGTGAACTGGCCTTCGCTACCGTAGTCAGCTACATGGCGGTGCACGTCCTGTTTATAGTAGTCCTTGGTACATACATGTAATTCATATATATATCACTACGGGTGTAAAGTTTTACATCTTCGATTGCAAGAACTTATAAAACAAACAGATTAAGCATCTCAAATACAAAAGAAGCTAATGACATAAGCGAATACACAATTAAAAAAATATATTCGTGCGCAATGTGCGTCTGTCGGTCGATTTCACGTGAGTGACTGTAGTACAGAAAACAAGCTCAGCTGACTCCAATCCTGCACTCACAACAGACTCGAGAAACAAATGTCGCTCATGATGCTGTGGTTTGCTGGAGGTGAAAGTCATGTGCACTTATTTTCAAGCTTTGTTTACAGAGGTAGATATTCCAGGTATAACCCTCGTGTCGTTCAGAGAGGAACAAGTCAATTTAACTTACCTGAAGGAGAGCTTCAAGCCACGAGACAAGCTCACCCAGCAGCGCTGTTTCCTAGCAAAATTGCCTCGACATATCATAGTCAAGTGGCACAAGTTAAAAAAGGCTGTTTATGGAAGCACTTTATATATGACGGAGCTTTCATTTAAGATAAAGTCCAATACAAAAATTATTTTAAAAAATTAATAGAAATTTCTACACAATTACATATATTTTCAGGCAATATACTTATTTTCGGTACTACATGAACAAAATATTAACTGATCGTGTAAATGCTTCACTTTATTATGGAAACTAGAAACAAATTTTCTCGTTTTAGTAGTATGTAGACGATTGAAAGAGTTTGCTAAAAATTGTTAAAAAACCTCATGTAAGATAATTGTCACAAAACAAAACACAAAATGCATGTCAGCTCTGAAAAAAATTCCTTGTAGCTTATCATTATGTTTGGCACTGGAAATATTAGACGTTGTTCTACGTATACAGGTAACGGGTAGATCAAAAACTACTAGACATGTTGTCCTTCCCAGGCCACGTGTGGGTGTTGGAAAAGAGTGTTTACATATCACCAAGTGCAAATTACACATCGACAAGTGCAGAAAATCACAGATGTACTCACCACTGGCTGCGCCCAGCTCCATCAGAGAGATCAGCTTTGGAGTTCTGAGAGTCGCGTCTGAACTCCAGCCGCATCTGTGTCCATGTTACAGCGACACTCATCAAGCAGGAAGATTCCGCGCCGCCAAACATTGATTCCAATAACACTGACGTGTTGAGTGAAGTGTGAAACAACAGTCGCACATCTCAGCAACCAGGCGTGAGTGCACGTGTATAAGCAACGACATACTTGAAGCAGCTCATCAAGAGGTAGGAGAAACACGTAGCAAGCCATCCAGCGACACGTGCACTGAATTTCAAGGGAAATTTTCGATTTTGTGCATGCGTCCTTAGTGACAATTTTACTACAGTGAAGTAAAAGGAGCAACATGGTAAAGCATTCACTGTTGTCAGCATTGCATCACAGGAATCAATAGTAAGGGAACTCATGAAACATTTTCAGCAACAATTTTGCAGCACCGATACATTCATTTCTCCAAGACGAAATTTCACCACACATATTATAATTAGTAACATTGAGTACGGAGCTTGCGATTTTCGAGGAATTTTCATAATTTTGCATAGTACAGGAACAGCAGCAGAGTTTGGCAGCAGGTTCAACGAACAGCAGCAGCAACAACCACCATATATTTACGTTACACCACAACAGCAGCACACTTTTTAAGTAAGCCATGAGAAAATGACTTTTCTATTGAACAGAAAAAGCACAAGAAATTGTCAGAACTTAATCACACTTAGCACATAAAAGCAGCTATTCTAAACAGTCATTAATTCCGAACATCGATATTTTACAACAACAATGAAACTATCTTGAAATAGTAGGAAATGAAGAAAGAACTCGATAACGAAAAGAGAAATACTAGGAACCTCACTCACTTGTCTATTCACTGACGATGTGTCACTACAGCGCTTCACTAACCAAGTTACACCTGAAACAGAGAAATGTTTATTAAAGCACTTACAGTTCAAAAGGTACTCCACATTTGGGTTTCACAATTTTAAATTGATGAATTTATATTTAAAATTTGAAGAGCATTAAAACGCGTCTAAAAAATTAATACAACAGAACTGTTGTAGCTGCTATCGTTACACCGAATGCCAGAATAAAGTTATTTCGAAACTTATGTTAAAAACTCTTCATTAAAAAACTATCAAAAGGAAGTGAAACAAGTGATCAGCAAACAGCATAAAAAGCTTTCCGTATTGAAAAGTGTGGATAAAATTTCATACACCAATGGTATCTAGTTGAAATGAAACCCGAAGTCGTTGACTTAATTTAAGGACGCTTCACATCGGCTGCCACTATCAAAGAAAATAATTGTTAAATAAACACTGAAAAAAATAAACCGTCTCATTCAATGGAATTGATTGCAGTCGTTAAGATCAAGCAGCTGATGTAAGTTCGAGATAAAGAAGCTCTTTGGTTAAAAAAACACGTTGAAAATTGTAACACTTGGCGATAGGCAGCCCATGCTTGCCGTAAATACCTAAGTATTTGGCAAGAGCGTAGCCTTTTTAATTACACCTTGGTACCTAAGGCCTTACATTAACACAACTGACATTTTTTTCAGTTGCGTTAAAAAAAACTGAAATTTGTAACCATTATTGACTACAGCCATGTTCATTCTGACTGACAAATAACGCAATCGACCTGAGCGTCTGACGTCTGTTACAGTCAAACCAAAAACTACTAAGATCAGCTGATTTAACCCATTAACGCCCACTGTCCTCTTTTGAGGACAAGCTATAAAGGCTAAATTAGCCATACACCGAAGTTATTTCTCCACCGAACGAAACATTGCGTAAATTACCCCTTATATCTACACCTTTTTTATTCCCGACTTTAGAACGAAACCATTAGAATATAGGGCTAAAGTGAATGATTTCTAATGGACTTGACCTTCTATACATAGTATGATGGGAATTAATGGGTCAAGTCATTAAGCAACAGTAAGGTGAGCAATCAACGCATCATTTTAAACAATTATTTACTTGATTCTTGCAGGCCACTTAACGAAACGTTATCTCCAGTCGTATGTTACTTTGGTTTATGCAATTGCCCAACATCCAACATATGTTGACATATTTTAAATAGTTTTTATGCTGGATCCGAAATTCATGCTCATTCTACCTAATCTGATCAAAACTTGAAATGAACGCACACGTCAGAAATTCTTCCATGCCGATCTTTCTCTGGACGTAGGAAATATTTAATAACAATATTAGATTGGCTCATTGATCACATTGATCACAAAAGTGCACAGTTTTACTGGAGACTAAAGAGACACAACACACGAAATCTACTTAAGAGCTCCCTTTTCGGATGACCAGACACTACATATATCCCAGTGGTCCTCTACACCCGGGCCGCGGACCGATACCGGTCTGTGGATCAAATGGTACTGGGTTTCACAGAAAACAATTATTTCCATTTTATTAGTTGTGATGTATTTCTATCCGGATTGTGCAGCTTTCCATGGACCATAGGTTAACTGGGCCACGGGAAATTATCAAACGTTGACAGGTACGCGACAATAAAAAGGTTGGGGACCACTGCTACATGTATCCCACATGAGGTACCAACTGCAGTGTTTTTCACTTAAGACCCACTCTAATGCATACAAATCTAGATCTTAAATTAGTTTAAATAAGCATTAAAGGTTACCCATAACCAGCTGTGGTAAAATAAACCGACATATGCGCTTGGATGATAATGCTATTTTAGAACAATGGTCACAATAAAACTTCCGCTTCCCTTTAAAAGCAGACAAACAAAACATAATCTACAGTTTTTCCTGATTTAGGGCACAAAAGCTATTCTAAATTAATTAAAAAACCTCTGACCTTTTAAAATCCTTTGACACTAACTCTAGTGACACCAATCATTTCAGTAATACTAAAAAAGCGTGTATGTTATATACAAGCAAGCTTTCACTTCATCGCAGAGAACTACACACCATACGAGCTTACTCGTTACCTAGTGGAGCGAGTTCTTCGGTGGGCATCTGATTGAGAGCAGTTAGCCTTGATCACTCGCTAACTAATTCCAGAGTGGGTCTGGCACACAGAAGTAGAGGCTTTTCGACGAGCGTTAACAGTTCTAGTTCGCTCTTACAAACAATTAAACGCACATACCAGCGGTAGAGGCTTAACTTTTAGTGCGTTCTTACAACAACAACAACCATTGCAGTAACATCGCTGTTAAAATCCATTGGTTGGTAAGGTTTTGACACAAGTTATCGTTTCTCTACCAAACCAATGGGAGCAAACACACTAATAAGAAACTTGATAAAGGGCAAGTACATTTTCCCCTAGAGCACAGAGCCTGACAAGTGGCAGGTTTATGTAACTCAGGGATAATTTCAATTTAGGAACGCAGACTTGGAAATTTTAAACTAAGCCGGCCTCAGTGGCACAAACAGTGGCACGTGAACAGAGGTACACAAGTCTGCACCTGCTCCCCCGAACACAGCGGCACAAACAGTGGCAAGTGAACAGAGGTACACAAGTCTGCACCTGCTCCCCCGAACACAGCGGCACAAACAGTAGTGGCAAGTGAACAGAGATACACAAGTCTGCACCTGCTCCCCCGAACACAGCGGCACAAACAGTAGTGGCAAGTGAACAGAGATACACAAGTCTGCACCTGCTCCCCCGAACACAGCGGCACAAACAGTGGCAAGTGAACAGAGGAGCCAAGTAGTCAACCTACACGAGGGCGGCACCCGTCCTACAGCTGATTGCGGCACGCTGCTGCTGCGGCCACCAGGCTGTGGGCCACAATCCTGTTTCCATATCGCTCCATATAGTGTTTGCAGGAGGCGGTAAACGGCAAGCTATACCCAACCCATCCTATTTACGAATCCCTGAATGTGTTTACTGATCTATACTAGACGCCTTACAGTGGAACTGTCTAGAACAGAGGTTAGAATTTCTGTGACGCCTTATGGCGTTTTCAGAAGGATGGGAAAGAAGGAGAAAGGCACTATATGTGTATCAATATATGTATATATACATATATACACAAATATCGTAGTAATTCCGCATAAATGTTCCATATTGCATTGCAGGCAAACTATAGAAATCAGTTAGAACAGTGCTAAAAGTTGACAGAAAATTAAACCTTTTAACTTTAACAGCATCTATTTTATTACTATATATTCAAAATGGCAGGATAATCATTTCAATGTAAAGAAACGGCAAATTTCAGAAGCAGACATGATAATTATTACATGCAAGAACCGATAGTTCAACGCTCGGTGATCACATGAATGGTAGCTTTACACCAGCATGCTAGATCAATCTTACATACCAAAAATATAATTCCTATGACACGAATGTTACCTAGAAAATATCACATTGGCCCTGGCAGCTTTCTATCTGTGCACTATATTAATCTGTTCTGCCGAGAATATTAAACCTATACATGCTGAAGGATGTTGAAGTCGAATTGGATTCATTTTCGCCACACGATAATATAATAGCTTAGCTACCAGCAACATTCGAATGGGACTATGCCATAATTTAACATTATTAGTAGTAACATCACAATAATTGTACTCATTCTCTAATATTATTGCTCATTTTTAGTATAAAATTATGACAATGTTATCATATTTTCATTTCATTAGGTGAGTTACCCTAGCAGTGACACGAGTCAGTGAGCCAGCCTCCCAAGTTGACTGGTAGCAAATAACGTTGGTGGTTCATTGCGTCAAGAGTTTATAGGCACACTTGCAGAGTCAAATGAAGTTTCTCTTCAAAGAACACCTTGTAAAAGTTAATAGATGGCCTCCTCTTGCAGGACGTTTTAATCATACACGGTGCTCCATAAAAAAATTGCCCCTAAGCACTTTAACCTTCGTCTCGCGTTGAAAATTTATTGACTCTAGCGCTTGGATATGAAAAAAGGGGTATAAAAATTATTACATTAGTTGATTTTTTCAGGTTAGCGATAAATCAAAGTGCATGTTAAAATACGAATTTAAATTCACAAATATCTGATTTTTTATATTTTTTATTGTAGCAATCGATAAACGCCCAGTCACCATGGTGGTGTGAATGTATTGATATTCTTAACGATGTTACACGTCTATTTAGCGCCAAGAAATAATTAAAGTTCTTTGGTGTATTGTAAGCCTGGCCTTCCTGTATATAATTTAACTGGGAAGAAGAAAATGTAAGTCGACTAGTTTGAAAATATTACATAGTCTCGTACGTGTGGATATCGCCGACACTGCACGGACACATGCTATTGGGTGGAATTAAAACAAGTATTGAAACTGTGATAAGAGCAAAGTACAAATACTTCCTGTAAAGAGGGGTGAATTAAAGAGAATTTTTTGTGTTAATGGACCTGAAGAAACTGGAAGATAAATATGTATGAAAGGAAGATATGGGAATATTTGATTTGTTTTGCGTAAGTGGCAGGTCATAGAATACAACGGAGAGTATTCATGCTCTGTGCTAAGTGAGATTTGATATCAAGCATTAAGTGCACAACGTCTTCCTGCTTGCAATCACAACGTTTACTAGAAACTCAGTCTTAACTTGGGTGCTTCATTATACTCCCAGGTCAGAAGTTGCTTCAAAAGTTGGGCGATTTCTTGAAAATTGCATGCAACAGGCTTTAACATTCAAATAGAAAGACACACTGGCTAATTTTTTGGGTTACTGCAAATATTTTTACACTGACATAGAATGAAACAAAAAAATTAATACATTGATAGCTCAAAGTTTCCATAGATTATGACAATATGTACACAGTTTGAATACCAGTACACACAAATTATGCTTAGTTTTTACACCCAGCGAAATAATTTCTTACTGGTGAATCATAAAAATAAGAACTGGTGCTGGTGTGCTTTTCGCTTAAATTATTAATGTATTTGACATTCTAAGTCATAAAATTTCCACTACTCTCGACTCTTTTAGTTGCATTATTTAATGTATTTGACATTCCAACTCATAAAATTTCCACTACTCTTGACTCTTCGTTGCCTCCTAAGCAAGTCTCAAGTCCCTGTGGTTTATGGGTGACCTCGCAAACTGGGGCCCCCACCCGCTTTCAAATCTTGACGCTTGGAAAAGCTTCATCCGCAAGCCACACAAACTTCAACTTTACGGCCTCTCTTGGCCAAGTAAAGTTATGCTCAGCTTCAAACATAAAAATATTAGAACTAGGGAATTATGTTGCTACTCTTTTAGTTCGTTCAAGGTACAAAAGATGTGAAGAAGTCCCCTAATTCGTTTGTTTCAGCTTCTTCAAACGTTTACAAACGGCGGTAAAACCTCAATTTGTATCTTTTAATTGCTTGTGAAGTCGCATCTACCACAAGAAATGGAAAAATACGTGTACCAGTAGTTATGAAATTGTTAGTGAATATGGCTCAGCGAAATCTTTCATCAGTGATAAAATGGCATACGGTAACGCAGATAATTGAAAAGCACTAGCAGAACCTAACCTCGTCATGGTTCGACATCCTAGTGAGCTAAAGTGTTCTGGTCAGATAAGTAGACGGGAAAAAAAAGTTACCGGTAAATGAAGCTGAAAAAAATTAACAGAATCCAGCACCGTACATTTTTTTAACCGAATAAAACAAATAGCCACGCGTATCTACGAGAAGAGTTTAAATGCGAATTAATTATCCGAATTTCCCCCCACCCTCTAAAAAATAAATAAATGAATAAAAATGCAGGAAGTGCAACAGTCTTTGAACGATTTGTCGCTCGCCGGTGTCCCACCAGTCAGTTTATTAAAGCGTCATGGCTTCCATGGAAGTATACCCTCAGAGTTTATCTGAGTTTGATATTCAAACTGTTCTTCTCCCAGATGCGTTTGATTCATTGCAAAAGCTTACGTTTGACAGCAAAATCAAGGTTGTTGAATTGAGTAACTCGACTAGAGTTTCCTTCAATTTTTTGAGCATGATTTCCCTAAAACAGCAAAACCTTGGAAGCGCAAGAACTAAGATAGCACATCTATAAAGCGACTCACATGGTATCAGGCACATCACAGTCACTCCTCTTTGACTAAGGGACTCTGGTCTTCGTTTTCACCAGCAATAAATCAATACTGCATATTATGTAGTAATTCTATGAAAAACAAACGCAACTTTAAGCAAATGTCACAAATATATTCAGGGGCAGCTTCACTTGTACAACCGTGGATGCTAATTTCGAGATGTATCTTTACTCCATCATCGTCAATCTTTGAACAGCTTCATGAATGTATTTTTTGATCGATATTGAGGTTAAATTTAGACTGCGATGGAGAGATTATGAAATTCAGCTGCTCGTATAGGTTTCAGAACAAGTTTTTCTGCATGAACCCCAGGAGAAGTTCAAACCTTTCGTAGACACTAACTAAAGATTTCCTCCACACTTTTCTAGGGACTAAGACAAAGCATGAAAGAGACGCGGTCTAACAACAGTCATAGTTTGTACCAAAAGTTCTCTAGCGAAATTATCGAAATTTTTTGACAGAGGTTACACTTTTTACACACAACAGGTTTTTAGCTGCTCTCAAATATACGAATTCCTCGGCACAGAGCTGCCTAACACATTTCCTGCGAAGTGACCTACGGGTGGGTAACTCAGGTTAGATTCTATACTTTTTTCAAAGCTTTCTAGGGACTATGCGTACGAAGTAAAGATTTGCACCAGCTAGGCAATTGCAGGAAACGTGTTAACCCTCTACCGCCGTATGGCACTCACAGGGAACATCAGAAAAAATGCTAATTATGTTAAAATTATATTATATGTGAGCAATATGAGGTTGCTACTAGGTTTAAACGCGGCGGCATCATACAGCGTCGTTATTTTGGCTGCCTGGCTCTCAGCGTGCTTCATTGCATCAGTGTACAGACGGTCTTTGTGAGCTTAAACGTAGAAACTAGAAAAATAAATTCGTCGCTAAAGGGTTAAGTGACACATCGCGAAATAATGCTATAAGTTACATAGTTCAGATTATGACATTAAAATGTCTAAATCCACGGTGGACATTGATAAAGGCTTCAAAAAGTTTCATTTGACTTTATAGATACTTAAATAACCTTCAATGATACCACATAAAATTATATATATGTACTATGTGGAGTTCATAAATAATACATGAAATTAATTACAACTAATAGAAATGACCCTAATGTATGTAAATGGAAGTAAAAGTATTGGTGTCCGAAAAAAATTACTCGCTCTTCGACAAACGATTACTAATGTATTGTTTTTTTGAAGTAATGTATGCAAACAAATGGATTGGGAGGAGAGGTAGCGTTCAATTTCCTGCACGTTCCAAGACCTCACGCGATTGGATTTCTTTTTATGGGGATATCTCGGAGATAAATTTTACGCTGCAGAACCAGTGACAATCGATGATTTGAAGAATAAGATTCGAATACAATGTCTTGCAATTCCAAATGAAATGCTTGGCAATGTTGTCGAATCCATTGTTGTACGTTATCAGCTTTGTTTGGAAAATGAAGGAAGGCAGTTGGAACATTTGCGAACACGCAGGAGTGATAGAACATTAAATAATTCTGAATGACATTAAATAATCGTCTCTACAGCAATTTATTTTCTTGAATTTGATTGAACTTTTTAAGATTGTATGTATATCAACAAACATCTACTTGAACACAAAAAACATGAGTATTGGGAAGTCAATAAGTGATTAGATCTTTATGGGACACCCTGTATTATAAGAAAGACTGACATCTAAAAAGGTTAAATTTTACAAAAAGTCACTCGCCCTATACAAGGTACGGAGATCTCCATAAGATCACGATTCTTAAAGCTTGGATCAATGGAAACTTGACGCTTGGAAGATGAAACGATGTAAGCTATTGAGTATGATAAGAAAATCTCTACATCACTGTATCGTTTTGCTTAGGGGCAGAAAAGAAAATCATAAACTATGACTGACGTTCATTGATGGCTCATGCTAAGTGACCGGATTTAACACGTTGCCTCCGATTGCCTGATTGATGTAAAACTTAACTTTGTACGCATAGTCACTGGAAGGATCTGAAAAAATTACAGAACCTAACGTGTGATACACATACGTACCACTTCGGAGTCAACGTGTTAAGCTTTCGACATTAGTATAATGAATTGAGTGAAATTTAAGCACAACATTTCTCATCGGGTGTGAAACACTCGGAGCACGTGGTCGTTCTTCAAATCGTTGTCAAAAACGCAATAAAATGCTCGTCTCACTATGATAAAGCATGGAGTGCAGCAACATAACTTCCTTTTTTCAAACGAAGTTTCTTTCAAAAAAGGCAGTCATGTTGCCGCACTCACACTGTACGTGAAATTGAACTTTCAAGCCTATACAAGACTAGAATACGACAACAAGAATGAGTCGATTGGTCCATTCTTGAGTTGATGAAAGTTAACTCAGGAACTGAAACTGGAAAGTCAGACACTGGAAGGCAGTAAATAACTTCCCTTTCTCATTAAGCAGCGCCGACACAGAGCTACTGTCCTGCTTCCAGATGCATTTGATTCTTTGCAAAATCCTAGATTTGACAGCAAAATCAAGGTTGCTGAATTGAGTCACTCGGCCACAGATTTTTCGATTTTTTGAGCGTGATTTCCTTTAAACAGCAAAACCTTGGAACTGAGAAACCATTTCTATAAAACGATTCACGTAAACAGCTGCCTTCCTGAACTAGAACGACGCTGCAGTATTTACTCTACCATAAGCAGTCAAATTTGAACTAAAGTTCTAATGCTTTTAACGGTTGATTTTAACTCACAGAAACTACTTCGCCTCGATTCTACTCAGCCTTTCCAAGGGAACACCAAACTTGACAATCTTGGCAGCGTCTGACTTACCCGGAGACTAACACGGAGGCTTATATGAAATGTAGTAGACCGTACAAAATTTTCGAATGCAGGAAAGCTAATCGAGAAGCAACAGTAGAAGATAAGCTCAAGAATCTCTGGAGCTTTCCTGACCACCTGCTTCCCTCTCCCTCATTGCAAGATATGCTGGTAAAAAATTGCCTTGGAAATTCCTGGACGATTGTCGATATTGCGTTGAATGATTGTCGGTATTGATCAGAAACTGCCATGAGAGCATGGACACTGTGAATAAAATTGTTTTTATTGTTACTCTCTTTTCAATGCCGCCAAGTACACAGGTGGCTGTAAGCTACTTCATGTGAAAAGAAAAAGAAAAATTATTTATGACAATCAAGTTAATACATGGCATTTCTGGCCCATTTCCTGTTCTAGGAACCTATTTTCGGCGTTCTAAATCTCATCAATGCTTTTCATAACACGGTAGAAGTTCATGTTACTCACATTAAAATCTGTGGTTAGTTTTCCAGATCTCATGATACAATTTTCTTCCACAGCAGCTTGAAATTTTTCAGAAACAAATCCCCTTGGGCGTCCTTTTCTTGGTTTAGCCTTCAGTTTTAAGTCATCTTTCTTCAACGCAAAAATCATCCTCTGCAAGACCTTTTATTTGCCACATAATTTTCGTGCGTTTTTCAGTAATCTTGCTCTTCTTTTCTGAAGCT
>VCRD01000115.1:434746-509223 GCA_006783055.1 Trinorchestia longiramus
ACCTATTGTCTTCACTGACGTACTTACTGTTGTAGAAATAATTGATAACTCGTCATTGATTGTTAATTTTGAACATAAAGCCAAAATCGTGTTCGCGTTCAGGCCACTTCGAGAAAAGGGCATAGTTTTGATAAAAATATTAACAAACGTGAAGATTGACGTTGGCATGAAACGCTAGTTTAGTTTGTAGATGTTTCAATTTTAGCGAAATGATACAGGAATTTTAAAATTTATCTCATTAATAAAAAAGAATAACGAAGGAAAAGTCACGCTATATGATATTGATTAGAGAATTGCAAGTTTTACAAGTAAGATTAAAAAAATGATCATTGTGTAATCCATGAATGGGTGACACATGCAGTGGGGCTCTCAATGCAGGAAACCCTTCGATGAATATTCACACTCCACAGAAATAAGATAAAACTACTCCCAACTCGAACCAAAGTTTCTGAGACACTGAGAGAAGATGTGAACATGTGTTGCGGTCCGCTTGCTATTGACGCTGTGCCAATTATAAGGGTGCCAAGTGCAAAACCATGAATTCGTATTAAGTACGCTCAATTTTATTAAGTTTGACGATAAGTTTTAATTCGCATATGTAAATAGATTTATTTTGAATGTTTCCTCGTGAGCTAGACCACGTGCTTGCAGAAAATTATTCAACTTTTTGTTGTACGGGACCAGCATAAAAATCTGCATGCAAAACCAGTTTAAATGTTAGTATTTTATTTTAAGCATTTCAGAGATTGAAAAGAAAGAAAGAAAGGAAAAAATAATTTTATTCCAATGAGGTATATGTACATGACATAGAGTTTAGATTTTCAATTCATGATACGTCTTTAGACCAGTGATCATGCCTCCAGAGACTGAATAATTTATTGGGAGAACTTTTGAATGATAATTCTATATGATATTAAACATGCAAGTCATAGTTTTGTCCAAAACCCTAAAGACACAGACAGCGATGATCCATCAGTCTCTTGCGTGAGTTTTGGAGTTTACAAGGATTAATTTATACTGCGTGTACATGATTAAGGGTCAGTACATAAAACGATATCGAGCAGAAATGATTATTTTTAAAATTTATTAAATTTTTCAAGATGTCAGAGTCATATGGGGAAGATATCGTTGTAAACTATTGGAATAGCTTATCGCAATAACGATATCGTGTAATCGGTTATCCGATGTTTTTTTTATCAATTATCGGTATTGACGATACTTTCGGTCTCAAATTAGCAATAATTTATTATTTCGGTTTTTAGTTCCAATTTAGCCCAAGGGAAAGCCGTGCATAATTTGAAGGCAGAAATATAGTCCGAGTTGGGAACTGAACGTATGCTGGTCAAGTTGATGGCCCGCTACAACCTCCAATTCTGTAAGCTCCTGGTCAACATCGCTGCCATGGAGAAAGGGCTCGCCGCCATCTCTGAAGATAAGGAGTGTCTTTTGGCCTCTACCATCCGCCCCAAGTTTTGCCTCAAGGGGATGTTAGGTTTTGAGGAAATAATGATCACGAGTTGAAAGGTCAATTCCCTGATGGAGAGAAAGGTGGAAGAAACCTTGCGTCGTGCTGACCTAGAGACCGCCAGCAGCAGCAAGGACATGGAGATGGAGGACTATTACGCCAACATTTATGATGAGGAAGATGACACTGGGGGTCATCACAGGTCAACCAAATCCAAGGTTGATCAAGTTGTGAATGTGTAGCTGCAGGCCACAGAAGCAAAGAGTCTGGCAGACCTAGTTTTCAACAAAGAGAAGGTCATTGTTGATTCCTTCTTGAGAGACAACACGGCGATGCCAAACACCGTCGCAGTGAGGCTCTTGTTCTTCCTTGACAAAGAACATCATCATGGCTACAACGAGCTCCCTGTCTGATAAAACATGCTGAAGAACCTGACTGTGACTGAAAATTAAGCTATTTTACTTAAAACAATACTTTTTAAACGTGGAAAAACCGGATAAACATAGAATTTGATTTTTTTTAGATTTTTCTCATTTATTCTATGATTTTTTTCAGTTTTCTAAGATAGAGATTAAATAAAAATTTCGATTAAGCAATCGAATTGTAATTTGGGATTTATCTTTGGCATTATTGTTATCGATAACTGGTTACCACCGATAAGATTATCGTTATTGGTTTATCAGTTATTGAGATAATTTTGTTCGTCATCGTGCCTACCACTGGTCAGAGTAGTTTATCTCGATGTTCGTCTTCATTGACTACTGAAAAATTCAAATATAATTCTACTTCTGTCCTCCCATTCATTAGAGAAACCTTGGAAAAATATGGTTGAATGCTATCTAAGAGACCAGTTACTTCTAACGCTCAAAATTTCTTTCATGTTGTCAGTACAGTACTAAAATTCATATTTTCCTTATCACAGAGTACTGAATGAGGATTTCAAAATAAAGAAACATATATAATATGATATAAATAAATCTGAATCTAGCAGCTTCCGTAAACTAACAGGGTACCTCATAACAATTAAAAATTAGAATTATATCATAGGGCGCTACCCACCAAATCCAACTAAATTTGTAACTAATAGATTCTTTATGTAACAAATTGATTGCTACAGTGGGAAATTTTCTGTTATAAACGTGGTGTGAAATTTGGTTACCGAGAATGTTAGAACCTACAAATTAGTCTCCGGTGATCGAAAAATGTTTTTCAGAGCTTAATTCCGTTGATCGAGAAATGATGGAATCATCCAGCTACTTGACCATCCGTCCGAAAAAAACGGATCGTGTCGTAAGAACACATTCTATGTTATGACGATTGAAATCGGTCCATATGATCTGTATAATTTGAAGCGTTGACACGATCAACAGCATTTCCCTTGACTTCAGCTATCGTTGTCCAATTTATTTTTGATATGTTGGTGCAATTTTTTGAGATAGATTTCATGTTTGTTAGAGTAGCTTGAATGTCTTTTCAATGCCACTGCAATTGATTTTTAATACATATAAGGATTACCTTGACCACCCAACCGTAAAATTAACATGCGCACCTTGCCTTTAAAAGTCGTAAGCTAACGCTGATTTAAAGTGTCGTAAATCACTAAAAGTAACATTCATTCTAGATATGCTAGATTTGATGATTGAGCCAAAATTCAGTTGATTTTTTTTGTTTTTGAAGGTTAGGTAAAAATTGTTGGGCGTGTTGCAACTCTTTAATATTCTCAGAATTTCATTCAATTTCATAAACTTTTTGTGCATTTGTGAAGAGTGGTAAAACACAAGCAAGTGAAAAAATCATGTTTCATTCATTCTTTTATGATCTTAGGACATCCTACTATATGTTAGCTATAAAGAGGTATGATCAAAAATCATTTTGAAAGTAAATTTTTTTTTTGTTAATTTTTCAATGTTTTGATGAACAAACAACAATTAAAATTATTTACTTGATCTTTCAAAAACCATTTATCAAAAGAATATGTGAATGTTAAGTACATGGGGATCTAGTTAGTGTAAGTCATTTATTCACTGTGGTTCTATGCTCACACTTTTATTTTGTGTCAAGGCAAATATATGTCTAGGAATTTGCAATATTTAAAAAACAAAACATTTTGTTGAAATTAATTGCAGATTTATTTTCATGCATGCAATTTAAAAAGATTCCGAATTATACTAAATAAATTCTGGTCATGCCAGATGATACTTCTTTTCTTGAATAATTTTCACTAGAGTAAAAAATTTAGTATCCTGCAAAGAATCTCTTTCTATTCTGGTAAAGCTTTGGGTGTCTTGTTTAGCAGTTTATACTATTGTGATAATTCCTCTGAAAACTGATGTTTTATCTACATTTTCAATTATGTAAAGAGGTAATTTTATTTTGAAATAATTTAACACTTTGACTGTGATGTGTACCATATATGGTACACAGACTGTGTTATGCAAAAACACTAATTTAGGAGTTGCAGTCCAAGTGTTGAAATTATAATTTTGAAGTATTGTAATTCATGTTTTAATATGAAGTAACCAGAGTTTTTCAGATCATTTCAATTTGTTCAGAGATTAATTACTTGAAATTTGGAAGCAATTCTTTTGGCAGTATGGTGAACTAAATAATGGTTGGTGTTCTAATGTCTTCTATTTGAAGCATCATGTAAATTTTGTATGATTTTTGTACTGTTAGTCTAAAATCAAGGTTTCTGGTCTGCTTATTTTTTGCACCTGAACAGCAAAACAAGAGCAATGAGCTCCCCTCCTACCAAACGTAAAGAAACCTCCTATTCCATGCGGTCAGGAAGGAGAAGGTAAGCCGTGTTGACTCTGAACTTGTCAGCAATATGTTGGCTTTGTTAAGGTTGAGTCACCTTAACTTGTAAAACACAAGTGACATGATGGCCAGTTGTACACTGATTTATCTGTATCTTCCATTTGATCTTGGGCCTTGCTTCCTACATGGAAAATTCCCCCAGTTAATGTTTTGTTACATATCTATTTACAAATTTTTGGAAAATTATTAAAGTACAGTTCTTCCTTTTGTTCTTACCTTGTGCAGTAGCATTGTATGTGTGTTGGTATTCAAGCTACAGTATTTGTGGCGATTTTAATAACTAAAGCATGTTATTTAGTTGCTCCATGGCTGTTGGAGGTAATAAGTAGAAAGGAGTGAAGAATTGCCATATGCATATAGCTAAAACTATTAATCCATTTTATGGAGATCTCTATTAACAAAATTGTATGTTTACAACTCCTATAATGGACATGTGTATAATAAAAGAAATATCAGTCATGCCTTATGTTGATTTTAACTATACAAGTTTCAAGGCACTTGTTAAATTTCACTACAAGTTGTGATACTTGAGCATAGCTGTTGTTGAACACAACTTTCATGCATAAAAGGTTTGGCAGAATGCTTTGCTGGACAATATTTCTGATGCAGAGTGAGTCCTTAGTGCAGCCATAATTTGTTGTGCATATTTTATAATATTTATATTTTTACTTATGCTCTTCTGTCTACTTCTTTGTGATAGTTAATTGAAATTATATGCATGTATCAGTTACAAATCTAGTTACCAATTTTAGTACTTTACCACTTACATCTGTTTTTTCTTTCGGAGAACCATTTTCTGATACTTTTTATGTATTTTCCAGCTCAGCAAGTCGCCCCAGCAAAGTTGACCTTGCAAAGCTTACCAAAACTCGGAGTCTGTCAAACAGCACAGGCAACCTCTCTGAGTCTGAAAACACCTTCACAAAATACTCAGGCCCTAGTCCTGAAAAGACCAGCAAACCTAAAGGTTAAAATATGTTTTCAGTTTTACAATGTGTGATTTTACCTAGTGGTAGCTATCTTATGTTGCATGTATGTAGTGTGATGTTTGTTTGCTTGAGTGCTAACTGAACATTGTTTCCTTATCTTTTAGTAGTATTTGATTCTAAATTTGATTATTAAAGATGAAATGTATTTTTATACTAATAGCTAAAATGTGATTGCATTCCATAATTCAATTTGTGATGTATGCTGTATACATCTTTTTATTCATTTTTTGTGATAACCTTCTATGGCTGTTTTATGTCCTTCCATTAAAGTTATCAGTAACTTGTATTGAAGTCTGAAAAGTTCAGACATATTACAATTCATAAATGAAGTTAGTGTCTTGTTGTAATGCTGCAACATAGATAGCTAGACACTAGCTATGCTTTGAGTCTATTCAAGTAGCTATATGCTATTACAAATCATAAGTTGTTACCTTTTAAGGTTTTTAATTGAACATTTTTACCATCATTGTTGGCATACATACTTTTTTCAAATAGCAACATATCAGTTACTTGCATAGTGACTAATGCTCTATAAAACAAGTATATTGCATATGGATTAATCTGCTGAAGGCATTCTGCAAATTTAAAATGTACAGAATGCTGTTTCTATTCTGTTAATGCAATTATAAGTTGCTCATGATTGTTTGAAAATATTCCTGCTAAAATTTTAAACAGCTAATCATACAGTGTTATACATGATATTTTTTGGTATAATTAAATAATAAATCCTAGGATAGGTAAAATTTGAGTAGATAGTATGTCCCTCTGAAGAAAATTGTGTGATTCTAATAGATAATGGTAAGGCTTGTAGTTTGAGTCTGTAGTTGTGCAATTTATATTGTTGTAGTACATACTCCACATAACTTTCCTAGTGTACTTTTTTGATGCTGATTTGGCAGTTTGTTTTGATCCATTTGTTAGTAAGTACACAACCTTTCACTTAATTTACAATACAGCAAGAAGTGCTGAATAAATATTAGCAGAGAGGGCAGTATCATGAAAAAATTCAGTAGAACAATTTATATGCACTTACTTTAGTTTGCAAGGAGGAAGTTGTTTGTGTGTCACATTTGTGCTTGATTTGTATCACTTTAAAAATTTGTTGTATCCATGCAGCTTGTGTGTTCACCAACCCTTCACCCTCCCTCACCTCTGCTAAGCCTCCCAGCACTCCTGTCCTCAAAACAGCACCCACTTCCTTCCCCACAGTGTCACCTCCCAACCCAACTTGTCCTGGTAACAGGTCTACTAGAAAAGTTAGTAGGCAAAGAAGAGGGGTGCCTTTATCAAATAAGTCACATAGTTCTCCACATCTAGGCTCTGCCACGCTTGTGGGGTCTACTACTATAGAACATTTTCCTCATGAAGTTGAAGCTCCTGAAGTTTTAGACCTTCAACAATCTGCCAAAGCCCACGATTCTTCAGGGTGTGGGCCATTCAAGAATGCAGGAGCAGAAGAGAGAGGCAAGAAGCCTCATGCACATGAATTCAGAGTAAATGAAAACAGACCACCTCGGAATTCACCAAAAGCTGCTCATTTCTATGTGCCAGGAGAGCCTGATGATGATTTTGGTGAAAATGTCGAACCTGTAAAGCCTTCAGGACGTCGCTCTAGACTTAGCAAGGCCCCTCTTGCAAGCTTTGATGACAGCTTTGACACAGAGACCAGCAGTGAAAGTTTTAACTGCCGCACTGTTGCTACCGCAGACTCTGTGTGTACAGCAGCTTCTGTTTGTACAGCAGCCTCTTTTCCTACAAAAAAAAGTACGGTTGGAAAATTTTCAACCCAGGAGAAATGTGTGAACTCATTACCTGGTGTGCACAGTCACGGCGATTTGGTTGACTATGCTCTTCTGCACCGGAAAAAATCTTCAGGTAGTGTACAATATCTTTATTCTAGCCTCATTGCCTGCATAAGCCAAAGCTGTTTATTTCTGGTTGCATGAGTATTTGATATTAAGTATTTAATGAACTGAGTATATGGTTCTATTGTGAGGTTATTTAAATTGCAGTGGCACTCAACTGACAATTGTTACAACTGTGAAACATTCAAGAATTTATTGCTACTTCACAGATTTTCAAGTGCCTTTGAAGAATTTTCAATGTAATGCTGGTGTTTTCTGAATTTAATTGGGACATGAATGTAATGGTAGCTAATAACTCGTATCATATTTGACTTCCAATTGTCAAGGTTTGTGAAGCTTTTGCCTTTTCATCAAAATATCAAATTAATGAAAGTTCTTAGATTCATTATAAAACAAAATAACTGATGCTTTCCTTTCTTATTTACCTATATTAGATTTTTAATTCATGCTTCATTTATTACATTGTTCAGAATTAATATCTATTGGTCTAAATGCTGAATTGCTTTCATTCTTTTTGATGATTTATTTAAAATTTTGTATGTTACACCATATTTTTGTGAGTTGAGTTATCAGTACTATGGTGTCCATTTATGGTCTTTGAGAAGACAGCTGTACACAAATTTAAGTTGCCAACATGGTAAATGTTTTATGGGGTTGCCAAGACTTGCCTTTATATTCCTTTCACTTCATGTATTACAAAAACAAATGAAAATTAGTATGAGAATGTTAAGCCTCCAGAAATGTAATTTTTTTCTAGGCTCTACAGCAGTCATAGAAACAGCTGCACTTATGTTTTCTAGGTTGGCAAAGCCTGCCTGTAAGGCACTGCTTTCGCTAATTGGTGGGGTTATGCTGACATTCTTTTAGTTGCTAATCGAATCACCTTGAGTTATTATCTATCATATGTCAGTCTCTAGTTAAATTTTAGATGATCTTTGCAACTCTAGACATCTTTTTGGTTGTGTTTATTATTTTTTTAATTTCATACTAGGAATAGTTTATCATGACCAAAGGTATGTGGTGCAATCTTAAATGGCTTGTTAATTCAGCCTCCCATTCATGCAGTCAACTTGTGGATAAGTAACCAACTGTCAGGTTCTTGTGCTTTCAAGCCACCAGGGGTTGTTTTAAAAACTGGTAATTACTTTGCATACATTTTTTCTGGCTTTAAACTTGGCACAAGTAGGTAGCATTTGACTTAACTTTTTAGTAAGGTAGGTTATTTAGCTTTATTCAATGATGAAGTCCTTGTGGTCAAGTGGTTACCACATCAGATGATAGACCCTAAAATTTTGTTCAGTGATGCATCAATAGTCTGCTCTGGTTATCATTGATGGTGTGCATGGTGTTCCTCAGAGTAGTTTTGAGCCACCTTCAGTCAATTGAGCTGCTAAATTCATTAATACCTAATCAGGACATGCTGTTACCGCCAATTTAGTATATCTTTGGCAATAAATGCTCCTCAGTAGTGACCTCCAGCTACTCACTGCAGGAACAGCAATACTTGTGACAAAAGGCTCTTGTGAATTTAGTTTTGTAGTTAGGCCTTATCCTTCTTTCTTATACTTCTTGTTTCTTGAGGAAGAAGACTGTGTTCTGGGGAATTGATCTGCTTCAAAAGAGTTTCAATGCTTTCTCTGTTTCATCTTCAGTTTTTAGGCTCATTGAGTTGCTCGCTGTCCTGCTTTTAACACTCATCAAGCTAATGTATTGCTGAAACTTCTGTGTATGATTATAATGAATAAAGTAATAAATGCAAGTACAGTAATAATAATAATTTAGCAAGATTAAATATATTACATTTTCATTTTTCTTAATTTCATGTGTCATATGTTGTTTTAATGTGCCTGAATGCCTGCAAACCAGTATTCAACAAAAAATTGATCAAGTTTCTCTTGTATGCCTTGGATTCTAATTTTTTAAATGGCTTTGTTCCTGAAGGTTTAGATTTTTATTGCCCCATGTATTCTTCTCAGCTTCATGTATTGTTGAATAATAGTAACTAGCTAATTTTTATGTTACTACTGTGCACTTGGTCATGTGTTGATTCATGCCTATATTTATGTATATGCCTTGCCTACCAAGACTATTACTGAAAAGTATAGCAGTAAATTGAACAATAATGCTTTTTTATAGTGCAGTTTAAAATTACAAACTTGAGCCTCACATTTCATGTCAGTTGTTGCAAAAACTCAATGAGATTGATTTCAAGCTAATTGGTAGTTTTTTAATTGACACTTGTTATCAAAGAACATGCATCACGATTATTTCTTCAGAACCCTTGCAGATGATATTGTTTGCCGTTGCTGTGTGGTTACTTTCTTAGCTGTAAAGTTAAAGAGTTGAAGTTATGGCAGTGATGTCCTGAAAAGTGTCGGAGTTTAAGTATGCTTAGTAACTGTAGACTAAATGAGGTAGACGAGATGAAGGACATTTTTTGCTTTTAGAGACTACGTATGTGCTGTAGATTGATGGATGGACTTTGAGAAGTACTGAATGAAAAAGACATGACTTTAAAGAGCACAAAAGTTGATGCTCATGATTGTGTTGAGTGATAGACATATGTTGCCACTAGTTATTCTGACACTGCCTTCATTAGCACGTAATTGTTAGGACCAAAGTGAATATCTGAATCATTGAGATACAGGTTTTATGACCAATGCTGCTTGAATTCCTGTCAAAGAATATAAGTGTAAAGGTAAGTAACACTGTGTAAGGGGGTATAGATTAACCAAAAACTGCTACTGGTGTATGTAACTAACAGCGTGTTCTCTGACCGACAAGGAACCAAGGTGGTTGACTGTACATATGTATTTTATATTGGAGAATAGAGCCAAAATTGGTTAAATTTATGCAATGAGAATTATTTAGTGCAGTGGCTTCTTTAACGTTATCACTTAAACTTCCAAAATTAATTTACCGTAAATTTAGTGGAATTCATACTAGCTTTGAAAATGATACTGCTTTTAGTACTTGAAAAAATTCATTGAGGTGTGTGCTACTTCATTGACTGTGTTTTCGTTTCAGCGCATTTGTTTATGTACAAATTAAGTTTCAAGCAGTATTTGATTGTCTTGTTTTGCTCCAAATATTGAACAAAGATCAATCGTTTTGTGAAGCTTCACACGTTGAGCTGAGTGCTTGATTGTGTAGCTTTATGCATTGAGCTGAGTGCTTGATTGTGTAGCTTTATGCATTGAGCTGAGTGCTTGATTGTGTAGCTTCATGCATTGAGCTGAGTGCTTGATTGTGTAGCTTCATGCATTGAGCTGAGTGCTTGATTGTGTAGCTTCATGCATTGAGCTGAGTGCTTGATTGTGTAGCTTCATGCATTGAGCTGAGTGCTTGATTGTGTAGCTTCATGCATTGAGCCGAGTGCTTGATTGTGTAGCTTCATGCATTGAGCTGAGTGCTTCATTGAGCAGAACTGGAGTCAACAGGACTGCTGAACCGTCACATTGGCAGCATCCGCCGCTTCCTCGGCCGCACCTCAACCAGCGCCCACGCGTCTCCAGACCGCGGCTCCCCTGTTATCAGGCTCAGCGAGGCTAAGGAGGAGGCTACAGAAGGTATATTCATGGGTTTTTACGTCCAATATTAAATGTATTAATATGTCGGTGAGAGTGTATGCTTATTCAATGTGTTCATTAGAGTTTAGTTATTAGTACATCAAGAGATTAACTATTAGGGAGAGGAAGATCTCCTAATGCCTTTTGAGTATGTCCATAAGAAATGTATGTTTTTGTCAGTGATGGTTTACGGAGTATTTATGTAAAATGATCGTAAGTGTATGATTCATCAAGAGATTAGGAATGAGGGCACCAGTTTCTCCGTCGATTTCTATGTATAAGACTTCGGTCTTATTCACTAACGTCTGAGAGCTGAATTAAGACAGATCAAAGCAGATCCAAGTTTCGTTGTAGGTATCTGATTCAAGAATCGTAATTATATTTTCCTCCATCGATTTTTGAAAAGAACCAACTTATTATTTCAGAGCTACTGCTGTTTCTTTAATTTAAAAGTATTTTTATTATTATTATTTTGGGACGAGGCGATCGTTGTTGTTTTATGCACTGACCATAAATAACATGGTTATTCCCGATCCCGATCGCGAATAAGCATACACATTTTTAATGCTTATTCCCGACCCCGCTGCAAAATTACATTAAAATAGGGCTCCAAGCAATACTTTGACTGTGTGTGTGTGTGTGTGGGCTTGTTTCTCAGTTGATTGATCATGAAACATCTCGTTTTATTATCGTTCATTTTTGCAACAGGACGCTGTAAAAGACGAAGTACGCTGCGCAGACTAAGCGGAGAGTCAACTGCTCACCGTAATGCTTCCTCTAAGGAGCTGACGGTGCCCACTTCGCTGTTCCGCTCCAACTCCCTTAACATGCTGAGTGAAGCCTTCTCTGCTGTGCACAACCTCTGCGTCGTGCCTGCCAACGCTGGTGCTACTGCACAGGAGCAGGTGACTTTGTGCTGCTGCTCAGGAGCAGGTGACTGTGCTACTACACAGGAGCAGGTGACTTTGTGCTGCTGCTCAGGAGCAGGTGACTGTGCTACTACACAGGAGCAGGTGACTTTGTGCTACTGCACAGGAGCAGGTGACTTTGTGCTACTGCACAGGAGCAGGTGACTTTGTGCTACTGCTCAGGAGCAGGTGACTTAGTGCTACTGCTCAGGAGCAGGTGACTTTGTGCTACTGCACAGGAGCAGGTGACTTTGTGCTACTGCACAGGAGCAGGTGACTTTGTGCTACTGCACAGGAGCAGGTGACTTCAGGTTGTTCTACATTCGCTCCTCCGCTCTTGATTCTGTGCTTAATCAAATATGACAACTGAAATTTATAATGTATAATGCCGAGAACTTTTCTGTGGTACTAATTACAATTCACTGTTTCAGTTGTTTACATGTAACGTAGGTGTGCTAACTAAATGGCTTAGTACTGAATTTTTGTAATGTAGTTTTATATTAGAGTTAATACAATCACTTCAGTATATGCCGACCGCACTGGTAGGAATTTTTCAATCAAATAAACTCGATTATAATCAAGAAAGTCACCCTTCATCATGAAATAATCATGTATGGCACTTGTAATATTACAGTGTTCATCAGTTGCTGCGCTTTTATCCATGAAATTGTTCACTAACGGTTGGAGCTCCAAAGCTATCTTGAGGTGTGTAAGGTGTTCTAAGCACGCCTTCATGCGCGTTTATTGATGTATTAATGCGATTCTCTGTCCCCCTTGACCCTCAGGGTCGGCGAAGGTCGTGCTCTGTAAGCCCTTCCCCGTCTTACAGTCCTGCCCTCTCGTCCAGCCCCCCAGCATCGAGCAGCCCTAGCTCCTTCAATGTGGCAAGTGGCTCCTCACAGGGTGGTGTGTGGTTCCCTCACAACTCCCTGTGTGGCTTGCAACGCACTCACGGAGCTCCTCTTAGTTCCATTAATAATCCTAGCTTTGAGTCTCATTCCTCTTCTTACTCGTGTTCACACACTAAATCTGACAGTCGCAATAGTTCCTCTAACGTAGACAGTGCTTTGCTCATCTCTAACTCGGGTGATTTGAGCGTGGGGCAAATTGATCAAAATGGTCGGTATATTGTTGCTGATGTTGATGGTGGTCAACCTATTTTACTCCCCAAATCTCCTCTTGCATACAATGAATTCCCCGTTACTACTGGCAACACCAAATTTAACTTCAGTGAAAGGAAGACCAAATTACGGAAGAAGAAAAAAGCGCTTGGCGACACTCTCCGAAGGCTAAGAGGAGGGAGCGTTTCACCATCTAGTTCTCTGCACTCGAGTCGTGATAATTCATCAAGCGTGTCTCTGGACACGACACCGCCTAGTGATGCTGACATGAGCATTGCCTCTGTTGACAGAAATGGTAGCACTGGCAAGAATAGTAATGCTTCAACTGTTAACAGCACTCCATCAAAGTCCTCTTGTGGTTTAAGTAGTAATGTGTCGACAGTAAATGACACTTCTTCTAAGTCTGGTAGTTCTTCTCAAAGTTTACCTTTATTAATGGCCCAGCCGGATCGTTGTGAATGCTCCCAGCCCACTCCTTCTCTGTGTCGCAGTTCAGCATTTAGAGACTCGAAGCGTAATATGACTCCTAGCCCCGTGGATATTCCTGCGTGTGACGCTTCTAAAGGCACTCAGTCTTCCAGTGACCCTACTCTTTCTGACCAGTCGCTGAGTTCTTCTGCATGCACTACAGCTTCTGTACAAAGCTCACTGGTATCTTCAAACTCTTCGGGGCGGTCGACTGTGGTGCACAATGTATTAGGGTCATCTTCCTCTGGGCATTCGCATGATTCCTTGGTATCTCATTTCAGTTCAGCACTGAGTGATGAAAGTTCGAGAAGTAATGGACAAGACCGAAATTCTGGGGGTAGTAGTGACTGTAACAATGTGAGCGAAACAAGTAGGTCACCCAAGCATCGCCCCAAGCCTGATATTGCCACTACTCCTACTAAAAAACGTGCAATTCGTTGTAGTTCTTCACCTCCAGTGACGTTGAGAGAGTTACCTCAGTCGATCCCGAGGAGTTTTGGTAGCTTGCATTCTCTTGAAGAAAGTGTCATCGATGACGAGAATGAGGTAAAATTGCGATCGAAAGGTTCCAGGCGAAATCGTAAAGAGCGCGTTAATAGGAATAGAAATGCTCAAATCTTTCATTCGAAAAAGTATAATGGCATTCATCCTAAAGTATTGGATAGTAGTTCCAAAGACTCCAGCAAGAATTTGACTAACTTAAAGGATGCCGCTGACCAATCTGGAGCCGTTATATCCACTCCCAGCTCTGGCTACCATAGTTCCAGCAGCAGCAGCACTGCTGCCTTGCCTGCGTCTGCCTCTTGCCAGGAAATTCCTGCTATTCTCAGAACAAAAAAGGTTAGTGTCAACTCAGGGAGGGAGAATATAGAAGTAGGTTGTAATTCAAGACCTAAAGTTTTCTTTGTTTTGGGTTACGACTCGTCTCTTAGAAATGTTTGGTTACTTTAATGAAAGGGAAATGGGTTATTATTTCATGGTAAAAGATTCAGTTGATGGCAGTGTTGTACTTCTGGCATAGATTTTTTGGGTAAATATTTTTATATCACCTATACTTGCAGGATCACTAACTTTAAGTTACATTTCGAAATAGTTCCTATGGATAGCATTGATTGTGCTCGTTATTTTTGGGTCTCCCACTCCCCGCTAAGGTAGGGTGTATGGGTGTCCGGTTATAACGCACGAGAGAACCTTGCTTACTACCCTCCCCCATGTAAAATATAAGGTGGCTTGTGGTTTTCTGCTATAATTTTTTACCGCCTAATTTTAAAGCGAGGTGCAAGCGCTTATTATAATTTAGTTTGTTTGCTTTCATTTTGTTACTACTGAATAATGATTCGATAGTACAATTCAACGACAGGAAATTGTTATGTTTTTATATTTTTCTGACCATGTTAAGAAATTGATTTTATTTCATTTTTAAAATTTCTGGCTACTTTTATTCAACTACATTACATTTTGCTTTTGATTTGTATCCCTTCATAGATAACAGTGAGAGTGGAGTAAGAATTAGTGTGATAACTCCTTTATTTTAGAAATGTGAGGTAAGCATTGACATCAACGGCATCGCTTTAGTACGGAAGGGCCTTACTTCAGTCAAGTGGTAGGCCCCTATTGAACTCATGAAGCACCTGCTTATGTTATCATCAATAATTACTCTGTTCACTTAAAAAGACTAAAAGCCGATGTAGTTCTCTAGTCACAGTTGTCTGTCGACAAGGCTCAAGTTTGGTCGGAGCTCTATTACATGTTAGATTTTGTTCTCGTTTAATATTTAGATATATGCAGGCATTTAGTTTTACTTATCCGGGAATGAAGCTATAGTAAATTTGGAATTTGTAGAATACTATTTATTTATATGGCATGCCATTTCATCAGTAGCATGACCATATTACGAAGTAGAGGGCAAAAAATATCTGATGAACTTAAGGATAAAGCGGGTAAAAAGTGATAAAAATTGATATAAGTTGTGGGCCATGCTGATGGATGGACGCAATCTCCGTCGGCTGAAGAGTGCATGAGCGCATTGATCCATTAGATGCGGTCGTTTCCCTGCAGAACTGTATTATTGAACAGATCATCTTACAAAGAAACCCTTAATTATTGAATGAGATTTAATCTTTCTTGATGACCGACTCCTCTCAGACTGGCCTAGAGCGCACTGGTCGGCCGCAGTCTTGGGGCAGCGGCAACGCTTCGTCGCTACCTGGTGTGGCTGCCGCCATTGGTGAGTTTTCTCTGTTAATCAATTGTAGTTTCAGATTTTGAAGCCGTAAAGAAGTTTTAAGTTTGGAAGCCCAATGCCGTACATGATGCGTTGCCCGTATTGTTGCGAGTTGCGGATGTCGGCCACTCATTTATAGGAAATATCAGGTACTTCAAAAGGCTTAGAAACCGGTTTTCGTGTATGTATTTGTAAGGGATTTTTTGGCTTTGAAGTGTAAGTGTAGTAAAGCTCGGGTAGCTCGCCAAATGATTTTCCTATGTGCTTTTTGAGTGCTATTTAAGTGTAATCATATTGGCAAAATACAATTTTTCACTCCAATTTCGATTATTTTCTAGATGGTTAAGGCAATTTAAACACTTGCAAGGCTACATTTTTGCGGTTAGTTCCAGTTATTGTGGGCATGGCTTTTGGGGTGATTAGTTTGATAGGCTCTAACATTCTTCATATTTTGCTACATGGTACCAGTTGACTGCCACTGCGTCTAACATGAGTTGTTACAATTTCCTTTAAGTAACTGATTATGTTTCATTAATAAATAGTTCATTGCTGATAGCTAAGCTTACTTGATTCCATCCTACTGATCTGAAAGATCAGCGACAAATCTTGTGTCAATGAAGGATTATCTGGTGCCCATACAACACCACCAGGGTGCGGCTGCTTGCATAGGTGTCAAAAACTTATTTTGCTGATATATTTCTGGTGTATTATGATGAGTTATTTGTCACTATTGGTAAGCTCTTCATTCAAGTTGCGTCGTACTACTATACACTTGATTATGGCACATGGTTCAGTTATGCCAAGTGACTCACTAATGCCAATTAGCTTCCGTTCACTCGCTTGACTTGCCCTTTGCATGCACTCACTTCACTTGCCTTTTGCATCCATTCACTCCACTTGACTTTTGTGTCCATCCACTCTACTTGCCTTTTGTGTCCATTCACTCCACTTGCCCTTTGTGTCCATTCACTCCATTTGCCCTTTGCGTCCATTCACTCCACTAGCCCTTTGGCTTCATTTAAGGCTCTTGCTTTTTACACTCCTGAGGCAGTGTCCCAGCACCGCTCTCTACTCATTCAAGCTAACCTGGCTGTGCCCACAGGCACGATGATGGCCAGCACCAGCGGCACCATAACCCCGCAGGACTCGCCCTACCAAAGTCCCTCTCTCTTGAGCCCTTCTGAGTCCCTTGAACGCCTCGACCTCGAGGACGAGCTGGAGGACGGTGAGGAGCCTGTTGCAGCCTCTGCCACCGCTGCCATCTTGGGCGCCATCAACACCTCAGAGATGCGGGCCAGGTGAGGACCGCCTCCGATGTTCCTCGCGTGCTCCTTCTCTTATGGTCTCTCTTGTATTATCTCCCTTTTTTATTATTTTCCTCTGCATCAACGTATGTTTGGTGGAGGAGAGGTAGATGTCTTGAGTCCTGTCTTGTCATTTCTGTTTAGTGTGCTTTAAAAACCGTTTCTTGCTGTATTTATACTTGTGCTTCCCCACTGAGCACGGTACCATTCCCAAGCGAAAATTTTCAGCATGTTCTGTGTTATGAGACAATGTGGCATCAACATTTTCTACAAATTCACTCCTTGTCCTGCACTCACTGATACCCCATGGGAGTAAACTTGTTGTAGACATTGAAATGCTAACACAAGTCTATGCATGAGGGAAGCCCAGTACTAGCCTAAGCAGTCATGCCTCAACACGCGTTATTGCCACAGCATGCAACCATATTAGTGAGATATATTATTAAGTACAACACTATGAATTACCAAGATTAAATGACTTGGGACGAGGCGTGCATTGTAGAGCTAAAGTTCACGCATTGTCTTATCGAATGTCCATAGCGTCTCTTAATTTTTTATGCCTTGTCTTTCGTTCCTCTGCTCAATTTGTATCCACTATTGATGGTATTTTGCAAGTTGAATTGATTAGGATGGGTCTTTCACTCATGCATTTGATATTTTGATTTATTGTTTTGTTTCATGTGATATGTCTCTGAAAGACTTTTTGCTCATGTGATATGCAAAATGTAAATGCGAGTTTAATTGAATATTGTTTTCATAATTTGGTGTTTTGTTCAGCTGTATTTATTTGCAAGCCTAGTGTTCTTCTCATAATGTATTGTTTGCTTGTTGAAATGAATTCTAATCATTGTGTCCATTTTGTTTGGTTCAATACTTTGTATTTCCAAGTTTTTCTTGATGCTGTCAATTGTAAACAACTTACCAAATCTGAATAAAGTCCACAGCTTACACTTCACTATCTTCTGAGTTGGTTTTTACTTTATCTTTGTGATTATATTTTGGTACCATAAAATGATACCACATTTCACCTTCGATTGAAATTCAAAAAATACTGGCTTGAGTTTTATTATTTTGTCACTTATATTTTTTAAATTTACAATTTTGTCTTGCATCTTGCAGTTTTCATCATAGCTCTAACATATTTGAACATTTTCACTCATTGCCACTGCTTATGTATGATTGAGTAACTTGAGATGTTTCGTTTGCCTGCAAATTCTAAATTTGTGTTTCATATTCATTATGCTTGACTGTCTCATGTGTAGCGTCTCTAATTTATTTTTCTCTATCAGAAAAATCTCCATCTATACTCCAGAGATGGCAGTCCGGTAAGCTCCTCGTCTGAAAGCAAGTGTCAAGTTTTTAATGATAGATTTTGATATTTTTTGTGTTGGTTTTGTATAGCTTCTTAAAATTTTCCATGACCACATATGCTATTAGAGAACTGAGACCATGCATTGTAAACATATATATTTTTTCCCCTTCACCTGGCCTTTCTTCTGGATACTTTTGTGTGTACTTTGGGTATAACCAGTGGGTGCAATTTTTTAGATTACTACTGTATGATCTACAGATAGTGATATTAAAATATTAATTTATAAAAATATTCAATCGCTCTTTTTTTAATAAAAACAAGGGAGGGGCAATGATACGCCATAAGTTGGACATTTGTGTTGACTGCTTCAAATGTTCAAAATGCCCTCTATGACTCTGTGCGGCTCTGCTATTTTTTGGTGTGGCTTGTCATCTTTCTGACATCATCCTTACTCATGTTGGCTGCGAACACCTCCACAAAATTTTTCAACTCTGTCAAAGTGCTTGGTTAACACCGATCGATGTGTGCTATGGCCTGGGCCTAAGAAGAGAAATCAAGGAGGGACGAATCTGGAGAGCATGAGTGCCAATGTTGATCTGTCCGACGTGAAATCAATCGCTCACCGAACATGGATTCCCAGAACTGAAGACGCGGGGCTGTCACATGGTAACTGGCACCGTCCTGGCCTTCCACTTGAGATGTTTTCTCAGAATTAGCCAGATGGTTTAATAGCCAAAACCCGTCATGTTTGCTGGATGCCTAATTTTTTCAATTTTTTTAGGAAAAATTCTTTGCTGTTTCTAGGTTCTGCAATACTATAGTTTTCTTGCCAGTAGGGTCGTGAGGTCGAACTGAAGCTGTTTGGTTAAATTTCTTCCCAATTCTATTAGGTGCTAGAATATTTAACACCTGCCATGAATGGGTGGGGAATAATTTTATACTGAATGCTCTTTGGACCTGCTTGATGCTCTGGAGTGGCCCGAACGTGATGATGATAAACGACTGGGGCTGTGCACTCAGACCATTTTCGAGATGAAATAGTATGAAACATGAAAATTCATACCTCTTTACATAAATTTCCGACTTTTGTCGTAGGATAAATACCCTTGCTTAATTAAAATGTAGCGATTAAATAATTTTTGATGAATTATTGTTTTAATATCTGTAGATCATATTGTAGCGTACTTCTAGAAGTTGGTTGTTTTAACTTATTCGGAATAAAGGACGCAAGTATTCTTGACACGCCTTTGTTGTGGTTTGCTTTCCATAGAGCTATGTAGTGTTGAGCTTCGTCAGTCCTTGGGGACTTGTGGCTTTCCTAACTGCTCAGCGGAGTAGTTCTGGGAATATTTCTGTGTGTGAGGGGAACTTATGCATACTTTTATAACTTTATTTTCTGGCTGGATTTGACGATATGCCGCACGAGCAACATTTCACGCCAGTGTTTTCGTTTCTGTACGTGATGCTTCATTTATTCTTGTTTAGTGCGTTAGTTTTTCATTATTTCTTATTATTGACTTATATTTGGAAGTATTCGTTGGCATTTGTGTGAAAATGTTGTGAACGTTGTGTTAAACGGAGTTCAATATTTTACTTAGAATCAGGAAGCTTTCTTAGTTTTAGATAATATTTGCTGAATGTATGTGAAACAGAAGTATTTGAATATTATTTAGAATTCCTAATAACTTTTCCATTTTCCCGTTCCCAAAAGTAACATTATATGTAATTTTTAATTTTATTTAGTTGCTTGTGTATTTTACTGTATATTTCGTTTTTTAACATAGAAAACAATGATCGTAATATTTGAAGAGAATATTCTAGTGTTCCAATGAAAACTGAGGATTAAGTAATTTTTTTTTAAATATATCCTTCTACAAAACCCCAAACCATCTTATAATCGCCATTTCTCAACTACAAATAATCATAAGTAAAACGAGACAGTTTTGGAAAATACTGTAGAGACTTTGCCAAAATTATGAAGAAAATAGTTAAATCTGTGCTTAGTGCTTGTTGATTGAGGATTGATTGTTGAAAGTTTTCCTTATTTTGGATAACGGTTAATAAAATTATTAATATTCATAACCTTAAAGGATACTTTGCTTCGCCAGTCACCTCAAATCTTTTATTGTAAGGAATTCCCTGAAGTAAAACTTCCTGTAGAATTCGTCCACCTTGTGACTAATAATGAACAGTCATCACCAGTTACTCTATGTACATACATCGTATACAATTTAGTTGTACGCGAGGGAGATCTTCATAAATTTTTGTATTTGAGGGCTAAACTTTGTCAGGTCGTCTCCTTTCTGTTAATGCCTGCATATTGACTTAGGTTAAGAAATACCATAGTGTAAAACATAATAGTTTAACACTGGACATCCCCATATTGGATGTTAGGTACCTTAATGCTTCATATTGTTTAGTTTTTATTTATGCACTGTAAAAAATCATTCTCATTGGTTAAAATATGAGCTATGAGTTAATATTCAAACACAAATGACGAAGTGTTGATAAATAAAGCTGCAATATTCAGTTGCATTATGCTACTCGTCACTGGGCAGAAATTACTTGTATGGAGGCCTGGACTTCCTCCTGGGTCCTAGAGAACTGGACCGCTGCCTTCCTGAGCGTGGCATCACAGTCTTCATCGCCACCTGGAACATGAACGGCCAGGTAAGGGTCTAAGTCAGGCACTGCTTTCTTTTTGATTTATGGTGCATGGTTCGCGGTATCACTCTGAATCGCCACTTGAAACATGATAGCCAGTGTAGAATCAAAATCAGACGCTGTTTTCTGTATCTTTCGTTGATATATTCAAACCGTGCATGGTGCGCACAATCAGCGTAAGGTATGTCCATATTAACGATTGATGAATTGCTTTTCTAAATTTATTTTTTGCACTTTTAGTGATTGTTTTTCTGAGCATCTACATACATTCGCTGAACGTTCACTGGCATACGTAGGTTCGATATTCAGTTTGTTTTGCCATTACTTCTCCACGCCTGTTGAATTCGTAAAAGCTTTTAATAAGATAAAGTTGTTTTTCAGTAGTCAGGGAAGTGAGGAGCGTTTCCTTGTGTATGAGTGTCCTTTCGTCAAACGGGTTATCACCAGCTTGGTCGACTGCATCACCAGCTTGGTCGACTGGTGAGCGAATCTGCTTGCGAGCGGAAAGACCCGGGTTCGAATCCCGCTGCCGACATGGTTGACGCGGCTAGAAATACGGCATGGGACTTGGGTAAACAAGCGAATAATTATCGAAGTAATTATCTGACCCAAGAATGGGCCAGGAGGTTCGTTCCTACAGCCTAATTCTATTCTATTCTACCTTCCTGAGCCAGGGAGAGAAATAGGATTTATCATTATCGATTTTTTTGAAGTGACTCGAAGTGTTAAATCTTGTTTTCGTATTCTTCATTTCCGCTAATATTTAATTATATTTTGATGAGTTTTGACGATACTGATTGTAATTTTCAACTGTTTGGATTAGTATTTCATAATACTGACTACTGTTTTACTAAGGTTCTACGTTTGGCTTTTTCCTTGCCTTTGTCAGTTTGGTTTTTGGCTAGTTGATGGTGGTATTGTTACAGACTGCACTTGGGTGATATTGGTCTTGGCGATTTTAAAAGGATTTTCAGCATTGGTCCAATTGATTTTCACCGGATTTTCGTCATTGTAACAGAATAGCAGTTGTTGATATGACGACTTGTTTTGATGCAGGAGCCACCGAGCGCCCTGGACCACCTCCAGCTGGGGCACGAGCTCGTCGAGGAACCGGACATGTACGTCGTCGGCACGCAGGAGTCAGGCGTCGAACGCAGGGCCTGGGAGGTGGGAACCAGGCACCATCAATGCTTCTTAACCTTCATTTCTGAACAGACCTTCGTTCAATCTTAAACTTAGGGTAAAAGCAGCGTAAGTCGTGTTCTGTATGGCTGTTTGGAATACCTAACAGTATTCTGTTGAAGAACAAAGTGATTGTCGGACGGAGGTAATTATGGACAGAAAATATCGACTGATCACTCTGTGTTTAGAGTTGAGAAGCATTGCTGATGACAGTTACAAGTTAAGATGAATTACAGTTTTTTGGTTTAGAATATTATTAAGATTGATTATTACATTACAGAAAAACATTATTTAGTTCAATATACTGTTCACAGGTATAAATTGTGATGTTCATGAAGTTAAAATAGGAATTTCCAGTCAATTAGATAACAACTGAAGTATTAATACAAGAACCAAAGCGACAATTTGAAAAATATTGAATGAGTGTAAAATTAATTTTTGAAGTCAAAAAAGCAAAAAATTATAAATATTTCAAGACATGGATCATAAAAAAGTATAGTATAAAATAAAAAGGTATAACAAATGAATTGCTGAATTGCATTGCAAGAAAGAAAGTGAAAAATATTCTTTAACGTAAAGAATAGGGGTAGAATAGGAAGTCTTGAGCAAGTGCTGTTGTGTGTGCAGGTGCGCTTGCAGGTGTGCGTGGGGCAGCAGTATGTGCTGCTTACCTCTGCTGCGTTGGGCATCCTGCACCTCAACGTCTTCGTCAGGAGGGACCTCATTTGGTTCTTCTCCAGTGAGCACTCGTCTCAGTGTTAACACGTTTGTTGCGATTGCCTAGCTGGTGCAAATCTTTACTTTGTACATACAGTCACTAGAAAGCTTTGAAAAAATTACAGAACCTAACCTGAGTGACCCACCGGTGGGTCGCATCGCAACAAACGTGTTAAAGAAGCGAATCCTTTTTTCAAGTTTACGAAATAGAAATTTTTGTACTGAATTCTTCGTTTTTTCGAGTTGTTTGATATGAAGTGATTTTCTTATGATAAAATGACACAGTTTCTGCACATCATCATTAGTTCATTTAACATGTGTTGAAAGAAACTTTTACTGGATTTTTTGGTTCAATTTTCTCTGAAATGAGGACGCTAGCCTAAGAAAAGTTCATAAGTACCAGACACTCGAGAGTAATACTGAGCAAGTGTGCTAGGTGTGAGCGCAAGCAGTACTTTGTGTCCCGTTCATGTCTCTGCTTGGTGAGTGAGAGTAGCGGAGGAGGGAAGAGTGCACCTCAGATTAGGGTTTCGAAAAGTATGATTGCAATGACACCGTTCCATTCACTCATAAATGAAGAAGTGGAAAAAAGTCAGGTCTGATTAGAAAGCTTTTGAAATAGATAGTATATTTTTGAAGTGGCTCCAGTTTTATTTAGATTCATTGACCCTTTTTTCATGTACATGTACTGTTCTTGGGACTAACCATGACTGCATGTTTTATTGTACAGTATTTGATTTCCGTGTTATTTTGTGTATTATTTAACCAAATTTTTACTGATTAACGAATTCACATCATAATGTTTGTATTTCAACTTGGGTCTGACGCAGCAGTACTTATTTCATATTTTAAAACTTTTATGCCCTGTTTGCTGAGTAAAATTTCTGTGCAGTGCCTGAGGAAGGCTACCACAGCCTGCGCCCTGGCACCTACTTCAAGACCAAGGGAGCCACTGCCATTTCTTTCCAGTTCTTTGGTGAGTGAAGTGATAACTTTTCCTTCTGACTGGTTTTCAAATGAGTGCTTACTTGAACTGTCTTCATGTAGTTTTTGGGGGTTGTGACATTTATTCTGGTTCTGGGGCATGCACTGAAGAAACTGCTCCTTTATCAGGCGTTTTGAGTTTAATGATTTAGACGATGTGCCCTTTTTTACCCATTGCAGAGTTAGCAGCTATAGTACTGGTTGTAGTTTAATTCTTATTGCTAGTTGAAAATTATATCCTACACTTGTCCTTTGTTAACGTCACCTCCCGAATTACAGAAAATTATTTTGAAATGAATCTCTCTCGCCAGATTGATCTTGTTTTCTCTATTATTTCAATTTTCTAATTTTCGTATCATTGCAATACTGAGTCACTGTTAAAATGCGTGATGACTATATTCTGTGAATTTTTTTTCATAAATGTATTATCATGTGCTGGAATTACCTGATGTCTTATTATGATAGGTGTAGCTTGGTCTGCTAATTGTGTAGCTTGTCTGCAAATTTAGTCTTGGGTCAGAAGAACTTGCATTGATTTTGTTCATAATTGGACTGGTACGTTGCAGGGACTCGGTTTTTGTTCGTGAACTCTCATCTGTTCGCTCATGAGGAGAAGTATGCTCAGCGCATCCAGAATATCAAGCACATATCGCACGCGCTCGATCTGCCGCGCTCGTTGCCTGTCAAGCACAAGCATAAAGGTGAGCTGCTCTTCTCTTTGCGTGTAGGTTTTCCTCTCTTAGAATATCAAGAATAATTCTTTACGTTACATAGTTCTGCTCTACTCGGCCTGATGAATTTGTAATGATTTCTGTAGCTAAAAGCTCAAAAACGAGGAAGGATAAACACCTTTTGGGTGCAGATTTTAGACAAGATTGTTTTGATTTGATTGAACTCAGTTTTACTGTTCTGTACGCCTGACCAATCAGTATGTTGTGAGATACCTTATTTTTTAAACAACTAGCATTAATTGACTATTGTATACTTCAGAACTGTTTGTATCTCACACGTGAAAATACGAAACTAGGCTGTCTACACTCTTAATATTTTATTAGCAAATTGGATTTACAATTGTCACGTTTAAAAGCCATTGCTTACATCGTTGATAAAATATGTAGAAATAATTAATAGAAATAAATTTGAAACAAATTTGTCTCTCAAAGTAAATATCATGATCGGGTCTTAGTTGTAGAGTCTGCATGGTTCAATGCAGAAAAGTGTGTGAAGTCCTGTAGTAAAGTGCAAAACTTTAATACAGTACACAAACTAGCCTGACAAAAATAAATGTCGCGAAATGCTCCCCGGGATGTTGGCTTTGTGGTTAATTATGCGGGTGATACAGTACATCTGGAGTAAGAAATAAACGCTATGGCCTCCCTTGAACTCGGCCGATCCTAAATTTGTATGCTAAGCCCCGTAGACTAACATAGTAACACAATGTATTCAATTTTAACCCCTTCAGTGTATTGGACACCCTTTAAAATGCAAAAATAATTTCACTTCGAGTCATGATAGACAACATATTGGACATGCAATTTTGAACAAATTAAAATTTCGATTTTTTTGCTTTATCTTAGTCCATGTGGTTTATTTATGAAAAGGAATAAAGGAATAAAGTTTTTCATTGAAAATGATTGTATTTTTAGGCTGTGACTGAAGGGATTAATCTCTAAAAATATTAATGTTGATTTATTACTGGTAATCATGCTAAATCCTTCATGTGATGAAGGTATTGATACTTCCTTCCACAATGCACACGCGTGACATCAAACATGGCGTAGAACAAGGTGCTCATGAAACAGCTCACCTGTAATTATGCTCAGGCTGGAAGAAATATTGATTTAACCCATTATGGCCGAAAGTTGAAAAATGCTGCTAGGGTAATGAAAATTGGTGGAAATTATCAGAACAAACAAACGTAGATCATACCAGTTCCATACGTGTATTGAAAGTGAATTAGACTTAAAAGTACACGCTGGTTGAAAGAAAAGCAAGTTTAACATCATATTTTAAACATAAACAATTTTTTGTTACATCTGTTTATATACGCAGCGGCCCTAATGGGTTAATGGTTCGGTACTCACCCATATGATACTGACTGCTTCCTCACGTAGGTCGCGTCTTGCCAGTTCTTTGAGTATTCATCACACCTGACTTCTTCTCACGTTTAATTTATATTTTATTGACTCCCTTGAAATCATCATACAAAACATCAAGGAATCGAAATACCCCGTTATTTATTTTCAGCCTGGCCGGTCATGTGAGAGAACCTTCTAATGGCTTACGCATGCTATAACCAAACACCAAATTAGTTTAATCTATTTAATAAACACTGCCCTGCACCTTCTCTTTAACACTCGATAAATTGATTTCAGACACGATAATTGAATATGACCAACACTAATGCCATAGGGTTGCGATGAGGTTTTAGATTCGCTGTAACGTTATCAGGTTTTTGAGTTTCTTTAATTGGTTGTTAATAAATTAGTTTAATCACAATCCCCGTATCAAAGAATTATTCTGTGGGTTAAACACAAGAGCGAACACTTGACTTGTGACTTTTCAATTTGTCAATTTTTCTTATTATGTATTTCACGTGGTTTGAATGGACTACTCCTTGTCATTTATTCAAAAGTACTAAATTTATTACTTTGTTTTGCTAATAATAGCCTAACATTACAAGTAGAAAGTTGTGATTTAATATATTGGTGTATTGTCACGTAGGTATCACTCATTGGTGAACTGGCTGTTAGGGGCATAACGAAAAATGTAGAAATTCGTGATGATCTGAATTTTAATTTGCAATTCCCCTATTTTATACAATTAAATACTATTTTGCAACCTATATCTGCTACCAAACTCTGTTTATTTAGATCCAATGAGAACTTATAAAGTTATATTGACATGCATATGATTGTTCAATAGAATTAATATACAATAAATTGGTGTCCTTGATATTTCAATGTTTGTCCTCGAAATGTCCGAATTTTATTTTCAATTTTATTGATAACCCCGGATAGGACCACAATGGAAGAAATATGCACAATAGAGCTGAATATCGAAATTTCTAGAACAAAATCACCTAGTTAATGAAGAGTAAGACTTTGCATCTCAATGGTTGCTATTGAATAATGCATGCCTTGACTGCACTGCATATCAAGTGTACCTCAATTAAGTATTAAAAGACTTTGAACGCTGAATTTATTCCAAGAATAGCCATATTTTGCCAGTTACATTGGTCCTGGAAATTATTGATGGACCTGTGGTAATCTGTTTATGTTGCGCAGACGCGACGAAGCGTTTTGACTGCGTGTTCTGGTTGGGGGACCTCAACTTCCGGCTGGTGGCCAACCGCGACCATGTGCTGGAGAAGATCGCTGCAGGTGTTGATGTGCCCGGCACTGTGGAGCACCTGCTGCAGTGGGACCAGCTCGCCTGCGCCAGGAAGAAGGGTGGGGGCAGCGTCAGGGAGTGTTAGGGTGCCTCTGTGAGGGCAGGTTTCATGATGCTCCTTTTTGATTGACGGGGGTGGGTCGTGGCCAGATTTGTTTCTGTCATAACGGTAAGTTACTGAGACGTTTGAAAAGTAGATAGGCAGCCATCGATAGTATATCTTACTGGCTGCTAACACAACTGGTCGGTTCTAAGTGTGAGAGTGTCTGTCCTTTAAGAAATTAATAAAGTAGACCTATAAGCATTGGTGCATACTTTTCTTATAATTTTGTTACTGTCAGCTCTAATCTGCATATTGTCCTTCGGATAAAAATTTTCTGAATTATTTTCCTTGTCTATGTATCAACTTGTGCAGCGAACTATAAAAATAGATATTTTTTCACTCTTGAAGATTACAAATTTTGTGTGGAGATAGGAATTTCTCTCCATTGCGGCTGTGGGCACCGAGTTTATAGTAGAGTGACGACTAATTTGCGACTCTATCAAGTGTTTAATGAATGTTCTGTCGCGTATAAAGCAAGACTCGTTCAAGTAAAACATCATTGAATAATTAAATTTGAGTTTTTTGTTTCATTGGTTCATTGGATTCATCATTTCTGCCGTGGGCGCCTGTGTTGTTGCTCAATGTTCAAGTTTTTGTTTTCTCCCGATGCAGGGGAAACTTTTATTGATTTCGAGGAAGGCGAAATCACATTCGCACCAACTTTCAAGTTCGACCCTGGCACGGACAACTACGACTCCTCCAGCAAGCAGAGAGTGCCTTCCTACACGGATAGAATTCTCTTCAAGGTGGGAACCGTGACCTACTAACCCAGTGGGTGTAGTAAGGGTACATTATCTGCTTTTTTTTCTAACCCAAGTGCACATCCTTGCCAGCTGGAGAAATTCAAAAGAAATAATTGATTCATTGTAAATCGTCAATTACACTTCAGGCATATTGTTGTGTTAAGCTTTGGAATAGTTACAGACACTTCAGAAATATAATTGCGCCATCTTGGGAGTGGTTAGTCACTTCATGGCAGTGACCATTATTTTTGCCTAAAATTATGTTCGGTGTCTCAATGACTTGTTTCCATACTCTCCATATCATCACTTGATGTGCACTTCGATTATTTATCAATCATCAGTCACAGCAGTCAAGGGAGAAAATTACCACGATGTTTTCTGTCCGAGAAGTCGCATGAAAAAATGACTACTTGAAGTTTCTATCGCGGCAGTCGTGTGAGAAAATGACTACACACGCGCAGTTTTCTTTGATTTAACATTTGTGTTGTGCAGTCCCCGCGTTCGTCGATCAGCTGCCTGGAGTACGACAGCAGTCCCATGTTCCGGTCGTCGGACCACAAGCCTGTGTGGGGGCGGTACCGCTGCAAGATACGGCCTGGCAAGGACGAGTGAGTCCCTGTCACTCCTCATTTGTCTTAATTATGCTCGAGTCTACCTACCCTCTCTCGTCCTTCTTGAACTCTTTACCTTTAGTTTTATGCTTTTCAAGATTTGGTATTATGGCTTAGGCAAGTCTGTTTTAGTTGTGCTAGTTGTTAGTGACCAAGTTTTCCATGTATCAGCCTCGTAACTTTTATAGTTTTTAAAATGTTTTGCCACCTGCACAATTCGGCCGAATATTTTATTTCAATCTCAGGTCTAATTAAGTTTAGTTATCACAAAGAGAAGCAAGTTCATTGATTCGAACTTAAAATGTAAAGGTTACGATCTAATTGGTCATTTTTACGTTAAAACTGTTTTCATACTGATTTACAATTAAATTTATGCATTCTTTACAATTCTTTATATTAAAAATGACCCATTGGATTTGTACGTTTGGACTCTATTTTTCATTAATTGTGGATAAACTCGAAGTTCCGTGGTATGTGTAGCGTCTGTTGGCTCCCCACCTTATTATTCTGAGGAACCGTATTTTAGTGACGAATAATGTTCTTTCTAAGTAGGAAATTTTGCTCAATTATTACTTATCATTTTGATTCTGTATCTTGATGTTGACAATTTTCGCTGTGGTTCATACAGAATATTTGGGATTGAACATTGGGTAGTTTTCTTCTTTTATTTTTTGAATTCAAATTTTTGTTGCTATTTTTTCTAGATTTAGTAATTCCAGTAGTGAACGGATTTAGTTCATTCTAGCAATTCTGATTTTCTTGTTATTTTTATGAATATGCCTGACTTAGAACCTTTTCTTTCTTTCCTTGTGCGTATGCTCTAATAGTAAATAATTCACTTCACTATAGTTTAACCTCAAGGTTTGATATATTTATGGTGTTTACAACTTGCTAACTTTGTTTCTGCTTCACTTTTCACAGGGTATAGCCAAAGATTGTTTTATATTTCACGTTCTACAGTGTTGAAGCAAAGTTTGCATTGTTATTGCAATTCTCAATGTTAACGGAATTTTGCATTTTTGCCAGCGTGCCGCTGAACGCCGGCCAGTTCAACAGGGAGGTGTACGTGGACGCGCTGAAGAGGCGTCGCAAGATGCAGCAGCAGCTCTTGCGGGGTGGTGAGGAGCCAGACGGAGGCTGCTCTCTGCAGTAGTGGGGCTGCTCTCTGCAGTAGTGGGGCTGGTTCTTGCAGTTGGGGGTTGCTCCTTGCAGTTGGGGGCTGCTCCTTGCAGTTGGGGGCTGCTCCTTGCAGTTGGGGGCTGCTTCTTGCAGTTGGGGGCTGCTTCTTGCAGTTGGGGGCTGCTCGTTGCAGTACTGGCGTTACTGATGCAATAGCGGTGACAACTCTCCTCGATAGGGAGGACGTGCAGTTTGGTGCGGACTGTTATTCAGCATACCGAGCTCCTTTTTTTTCAGGTCTCGCTTGATCATGTCTTGACTCCAGTTAGTTTGACTTTGGTCTTGCTGGTTTCCTCATCGAGTATTTCAGGGTTAAATTAAGTGAGTAGAGACTGCTTTCATTGTAGAAGAAGTGTTTGGATCTGCACGTACTGTTTTCCTAATCATTATTCTCTCTTAAAATTTATGTTTGATGTCTTGTTGGATTGTTTCCATATCCTGCATATCATAACTTGATGTGCTTTTCAATTATATCCCAATAGACTTGAAGCGCCCGTTGATTTTGGTCAGTATTATAAATGTTTACCATGTTCCTTGCATGATATCGACAAACTTACAATTTTGACAGTAATTGTTATCCCGTGTTTCCAGGTTGTTAACCCATACGTTGTTTCCTCAAAAGTCCTGTATTGTTCTTGAATGAGATCTGAATCGTTTTATATCGTAGTTGATTTGTATTGGTAGAGGTACGAACGATACACCGGAAGAAAAGATCGTAAGGTTTAAATATTTCGAGTACTGCTGATTACATCGATTTACTTCTTGGGTTACATGAGACGGTCCTTTACTCCCTGTTGTAGCCTTTATTTCGAGTCCATATCATGCTTCATATACTCAAGAGAATAAATATTCTCCAATGTTGCTTTACCTGCGTTCATCCTGCTTGATATCCCAAGTTTTGTTGTGCCCTTACTTCATTATTTATCACTTGACTTACCTATGAGATTGTCACTCACTTCAACTGTCTTGGTACAATTCAATTATGAAACGGACAGTGTCTCATCCAAATCTGAAGTTTATTCACTCATCTTTGTGTACTTAAAATAGCGGAGTTTCATTTACTTATGCCAAATCTTATCTAGTTGACGTCCGAGGGTTGTGTGATGGACGAGTTTTGTGGTACAAATTTAGCAGCGTTATCAAAGTTCAAATATTTACTTTGTCTGGTTGTTGTTCCACACTCTTCATAACTTTAAAAAAGTTACATCTTAATTTCTTCTTGTATCTTCAAATTTGTTCGTGTGTGATGCTGGTATTACGATTTTTTGTCTTGAGCGCAAAAATTGAATTCTGATATCACTTTACTGAACTTACTTGACCGTATTTGACCCCTACCATAGTTATGTCTCGAAATGTGATGTGTGTATGTGCATCATAAGTCAAGAGGTTCCTTCGCTTTGAGTTTTCCTTGTTAAATTAGTGTGTTGTGATTGGCGCACTCCAGCAAGCGACTGTTGTGACATTAAAAATAACATTTACTGCCCGGGGCTCGAGCTTGTGTTCTTGAAATAATTTATGTGCTGATCGCCTTCGTTGTGTACGTTTTACATTTGCTAATTACTACAACATTTTTTATTACGTAGTGATGCACTGCTACAATTTTTGGTTGTGACTTTAGCCTGCAGACCAAAGTGAGTGATGCCGTACGGATCTTGCTAGCCGTCGTGAAACTTTTCAGTTTTGTTATTTGTTCCGTCTTGTGTGTGATTTCTTGCCAATATTAGTATGTAAGGAACAGAATCTCGAGATGTTACATTTATTTGCGCTGTCTGCTGTTTTGTTTATATCTCGTATTGCTCAAAGACGTTCGTCCAAAAACACATTTGAAGTTGTTACGAATTTATCGCGTAAGTCATAATTAATTCTCCCATCAATGTTGATATTCAATAGTAATAGAAAGAAATATGTTAAGGGTTTGTTTTACAAAGGACGTACTAAAGCACTTACAGTTTAATTTTTTTCAAATGAGTTAGGCTGTTATGAAATTGCTCCTACCTTGCACATCGTTTTACTGGAGGTAAACTATTCTCGTACCGATTGCATGTTCAAGAAATTCGTTTTTGACCTGCTATTCTTCAGTAGCTGATTAGTAGGCGTACTGGTAGTTCCTAAATTTATACCCTAAAAAGATATAGATCATTAACTATATAATAGAATAAAATACCACGATAAAGATTGGCTAAATCAATATATATATATATGTATATACGAATAAAAAAGTTATTCATAATCGGAAATTTTTAATTTTATGCAGAGAATTCATTCATACAGAGTTACATTTTGTCAGTAACTATTTATCGGAACATCTGTAAATTAAAACCGTTCGTATAAAATTTGATCACTCCGATGACGAAGTGTGGCGTCTCAGAATGAGTCTTGTATTAATTTGACCCATTTCAGTGAGCTTTGTTTGTAATACATCGAAGCGAGCAATTTCAATTGATGCAGGTAGTTCATTCATGTGGAGCGCTTCTCTGATAAAAATGTTGCAAATCCTGCGGTTTTTGTATGTTTCAAAAGCCCGTACTGCATTGCGAGGAATTTATTTCACCGGAAATATACAAGAGTTAATGTACAGGAACGCTGATAAAAGAAGACGGATATTCGGGAGGTGTAGTTGTGTTCCTTAAATGCTGCACCTCATTCAAGACCATAAAAGTGGTTTCAGCTGAGGTAGAAAGCTTGAAGTAAGGCGGCATCCTCCTGGGACGCTTGATAACTTCTAGGAAAAAATTGACGCCTCCTGACTTGATGAAAGTGGAGGCATTTAGCCTTCTTCAAGTTGTCATATTGCATGACTTGCAGAATTGGCAGCAACCATCTCGATGCGTCTTCGTCAGCTGCTCGTTGTAAATGTAGAATTCGTCAGAAATGACCAATGTTCAGTAAGCCTGTGCCCAAAAAGTGAGAAGAAATTAATGATTGTACTCTTCTACTGATTAAATTCTAGCTGTAACATAATTTGTGGGCTGAAATTTTGCAATTTTCTTGTATTTCATCTTATAGTTTTGCTCATTAACTTCTGTTCGTAAAAATTATGTTTCGTCAAACGAAATCACCAAAGATATTCGGTACTAATCTACTGATAAGTTTGCATGATACCCTGACTTTACAATATGCAAATGTATGGTGGTTATTAGACATTAATGTTACTAAAATTTTGACTAAAAAACCTCTGTGTCTACGTTAACGAAATATAATGGAGAACACTTCTTTCTGTAGTGTAGTGGTTAGGCCGAAATCTGGATGTGATCTCTCGGCACCTAACTCGTGAGGCAAAATACTTGGCTTGATTTTGACTGTTCAGGTCTTAACCGCAATTCTAGAACAGGAATCTCGTAGCGTACTACTATTACGTAACCTAGTCAGCTCAGTGAAGTAGTCTCCGCAAAGAAATCTTTCTCTAGGTCCAAATTATCGATTTGTGTGTTACCGTAAGTTCGTGTTATGCGTTCACCACGCTGCACATTTCAACTTGTGAAAAATTTTTGCTAGTGTTTCTAAAGAACTCGAAGAAAGGAATGCTTATTTCGAATTAGACTTCGATTTCATCAATTGTTGCAGAATAAGGCTCTAAGTTATATAAACCCAAAGTTCTACTGTAAATGTTGTACGAGTTGTCTCGTATCTAATAATAATAGTATTGTAGGAAAATATTGATTCTCTCAATTATTGGTTGATTTTGGAGAATTAGCTCATCAATTTAAGTGCCTCCGCTTGCTGCCTTCACATCCCCTAGTTGTTTGACTCTTGTTGACGAACGGATAAAAAGGGTTTTGGGCGAACGAAAATTGTTGTATCGATGATGTACTTATAGTGTTATACCTGAAAGATGAGCGAATTTTGACCTAGCGAAGCACCGTGTTATTTACCTTTCAGTAATTAGAGAATGTGTTACGGTTGTGGATATTGCCACGACCATCTGTTCATGTCGCTGATGACGGATGTTTCTAAATGCTTTAGTGCTTTCAGTGTTCGTCATACCTCCACTTAGTTGATTTTGTACTTTTGTTTTTAGTTGTACACCTGGAGTGTGCATCAAAATTTCCATATTTGTTACCAGTTTCATTTTTTAGAGTTAAGGTGCGACAGCGGCAGCGCCTGGCTGGTGTGAGAGAATTGATAGCCGATAATATCAACTAGGATGCTAAGAGCTATGGTGAACGAGTGATGTGCTGTATTTCTTATAGTTTCTGCATTCAGCTCCATGAGGAAGTAAAGGTCTGTCTTCGTTAGCCTATTTTCGTAGAGAATGAGCTTCAGGGGTTGTAATTTTATGTATCGTTCGGGATTTAGCAATCTTCAGGACATTGGGATAGCTAAGCCTTTCTCAAGAGTGATATGCTGATTTTGTGTCACTCGTATGATATTCTTTCGGGATGTGGCATTTTTGCTGAGCTACATGCTGCGGTTTAGCAGAGCTTGGCACAAGAAAATCTGTTGTGGGTTTTCCTTTTTGAGTTAGGTATCTTATTTTCATTATTCCGTTTCTCCGGGGGTAGTCGCTGGCTTATCGTTTCAGTAAACTTTTGCTCGAGGAGTCACTTGTGTTACTGTCTGCATTTTCTCTTTAGTTTCTTGCGTTACTGTCGGCGTTTTCTGTTTAATTTCTGTGTGATGTAACCTTTAGTGGCCTAAGCGTAGCTCTCAGACCGAATGCGTGCTCCTTCAAGGTCATAATAATGGTGTCTTATGAATTTCGCTCCCATGTCTAGCGGCCCGCCGCAGATGCAGCAGCATTTAATGTGGGATCCTGGTGCTGTGCTGGTTTATGAACAAGTTGAACCTATCTTCCCTACTCTAGTTTTTATTGTGTGTGTAACCGATGTGCTCTACTAGATTTTTCGTTTGCTGGTTTATTGCTTCTTCTCGCCTCTTGAATTTTTCGCTTCTCTGAGATGTTCACTTACTGCTGACTGATGAAACGGTATTACTGCGTTATGCAAATATATGTACATGATCGTGTTCTTGCCTCCATTTTCAGTGTTGTATCTTTTCTGTGGTTTTGTATGACTGGATTAATAAATAGTTCTGATTTGAGAGTTGTTCGCTCGTGCTTCTTGTCAGATCGGTTCTGAATTATTGATGCGCTAGCGACTTTTCCGTAAAATAAATGAAGCTGCTTCGTCCACATCGTTAGATACGATTGATTTACTTATTTGAAATGAAATTAATAAATGATTAGAATTAACTTGATAAATAAAGTCGATGTTTTTTAGCGCTTTTATCGTCCGAAGAATCTACCGCGCTCTCATCTGATAGTATTTCACAGAGTGCATCGCAGTGCTGAGACTGCTGGTGGTATTGTGAAACTGAAGTTCATGCCAAGAGCACCACTGATTGTCATTCTTGATCACAGCCACAGAAACAATGCTCAATCTCTATGAGGTAAAATTATGACGAGTGATCAATCTGTGCTAAAAGCTTGACCTTTGTAGAGATTTATCTCCCGGAGTGGCAGATAAAAGCTGAGATAATGGTACAACTCAAACTGAACTAATTAATTGTGGATCCTTGACAATTACTCTTGCATGTATTTCTTGTTACTCGTTTCTTCTACTCGTAAGCTTCAAGTGTGGGACTTCAATTACCTCATTCATAGTGTTAATTGCTGTATCCAAAAAAAGACTTATGGAGAATAATCTCAGTTTTAGATTTTACCCCGTTGGCATAGTCGTAGTTATATTTTTATGTACTCTATAGCCTTGTCCTTATAATTTTATTTGTCAAATGTTTGAATATATTTATAGTAGTGTTGATGGTTGTCTCACGATGAATGAACACATTTTTGCTTAATTTTTATGTCTAGATGTGACACTCAACTTAATTTTTGTATACTCTTTTGCATTGCGAAGTTGTATTTTTATGTAGGATTTTTTTTTGTGCTGAGTTCTTAATGAATCATTTTTATTTGTATGTTCATATGCTACATGCTGCTGTTATCAATATTTGAGTTTGCATTGCTCAAGCAAAGTGTGCATTTTTGCTTATGTTTGAAGTCATTCATTTCTTGCCGTCTTCATTGGTCGGTCTAGGTTGTGACTTCAAGTTTACCGCTTTGCAAACTGATAAACATTTCTGAAGTACTTTTATCATACGGAATACCTTCGAGAAGTACGCTTGCGCTAATTTTGGGCACTACAATACGAGCATTGTCTTGTGGGTGCACGAGAATCATGCACAAGAGATCAGCATGAAGAGAATCATGCACAAGAGATCAGCATGAAGAGAATCATGCACAAGAGATCAGCATGAAAAGAATCATGCACGAGAGATCAATGTGGGATGTTACCCACTCATGTGTCGACCAAGCTCATCTTGTCTTGGCTTTCATTATTCGCTGTTGCTCGTTATAGTTAGCTTTGATAGCAGTAAGCCTCTCTTCCTATAAAATAATATATGAATATTAACACAATTAATACGGCATTAATGAAAAGGCCGGTGAGTTGAATATATTTTTTAATTTACCTGGTAAAATTTATAGACCTGGTGAGGTTAGCAATGGGCATGGTTTTGTGTTCAACAGGAATTCTCCCACGAGAAATTATTCGGAGGTTAGGTATTGTGATAAATCTTAGCCAGTGGAGTTAGTTGAAGTGATAGCGGGGACCCCGATGTATTACTAGTCGGCAGAAATTTACCTTTACATCATGGTACTCACTCTTCTCTCGTAGTTCACTCTCCGTATTCGAGGGCCGTGTGTCTGATCATTTTACCATCTCAACGCAATGTGCGTGTAGCAAAATTTTATGATTAATGTCAACCAGAAACATAATAGTAATAATATGATTGTTGTCATCGCCGTATTGCGAGCACAAATGAAATATATATTCGTCTTCAAATGTATCTAAGTTCTTTACGATATCTGTACTGGTGTTGATACAGATGTTTACGAGAAAGTTAAAATGAAATGTTACTGTAGCTTAGAATTGGGTGACGCTTTCTTCGTTCGTCGTTTGTATTACTTGAACTTTATATTAGTGTGTAATAAGGTTTTACCAAGCTAGATAGACACTTTTAACTAATTTAGTCGATTAAATAGAGGTTCTGCTTTAGTGCTTGTATAAGTCAGATGACTATGTAACTTTACGACTTGCTAACTAGTCAACATAAAAGCAATATTGATATTTATATTCTAGTGGATTGAATGTAGGGTAAGATATATTATTTCTGATGAATTCTTGCCAGGGACCTTTTTAGTTGTACCAGAATTTTCTTGTTCCATTTTTGTTTTACCCTTATGAACTCTTAAGTTTAATATATCCTTCTCATCAGTGTAATAGTACTGCATACATTGGCGGTTTACAGTGACAAAACGAGTCTCATTCATACAACTCGTCTTAATATATGCCCACAGTCATTTAATTTAGCCTTTTTGTACTGTTGTAATATTTGCGTATGAATCAACAGGGTACGTAACCTCTCGCTTCTTTACTATTGATGTATCCTTTATGTTCTCCCTCTTCTACTCCAACTTTTCCAAAGTGATATCTAAGTGTGAGACGCAGCCTTTCCCAGCTGCATCAAAATTTACTTGCCCACTTGTATTATTCATAGAATTCTGGGGCTACTCGCCGCAGAATCAAGTACAATTGTTGCAGGAGGATATTGTGGGTTTACTTCTATGTTAAGAAACTTGCAACACTTGAATCATGCTTCATCAGTTGCACATTCTTATCTATTTCAGGTGTAAGTCTCTGCTGCCTACAAAGTTATTATAATTACACAATTACACTTCTGTAGAATCTTGACAGTCCATTTTCTATCGGAGCTAAATTTTGTTTGGAAGAATGAAAGTTCAGAACTTTTCTACTTAAATTACTATCGGGATTAAATGTTCTGTCATTCTGACATCAGATCATTCTGAAGATGTTTAGCATAATCATTGAAAAACGAATAGGAATAGACCCTTGTGTGGTTTGGCTTTAAATCCCTCGAGTCTACCGTCATCCTCCTCGGTTTGACTACTAGTTGCCCCTTCCATAATGAAAATATACCTTTAGTTCTAATTACCCTGTAGTTTCGGTATCCCAGTTTCTCTGTGCCAAAGTTCTATTGCCAATAAATATATCACTCGGGACGGATTCAGCTGATACAACAATTTGCTCTCATGCATATTAATGTACAAAAGTACATGCAAATCTTATGCAAATTTATGTACAACAAAGCAAGAAATCTATTTAAAAGATTTCTTGTATACGCAACCTATTTGCAGTTTTAATGTGTCTATTATATACATATATACACGTATGTGTGTATACAGTACTGGTCAAAAGTTTGACAAGACCTTATTTTACTTTTAACACATGTACATTGTATGTAAGTAAAAAAACTATATAAATTATGATACCAAACTACTGAATAGTAATAAACTACTTCTGAAACTAATAAAATTCAATAAATGTTCGTACATATATTTCTCATGACAAAACATATATGAACAATATTTAGCGTTCAGCGTATATCAATAAGCATGTTTTTTAATATTTGAAGTATTTTTTCCCAAGATAGACTGTGGGAACAATTGCAAGTTGCTTGACTATGATATTCGGCAGAAACATTAAAAGAAATTAGCGATTTCAATATCTGAAAGAATTAACGCTGTGATCGAAGCAAAACGGGTTAAACACTAAATATTAAAAATTCGTTGTATTTATTTGTTTTGTGGTTAGTAATTCATGTACTAACATTTATTGAATGTAGTTTATGGATTTTATGATGTATTATTTTTTTCGTATGTACAAGGCATATATACATACACACAGATCCGGTAACATAAATTTAAAAAAAATCATTTTTGCAATTACGTTAAGCTTTTAACTACGCAAAAAATTGATACGAGTTTTCTTCACGTGTAAAAGTTTCGTTATAGGTGACGTTAAAATTATGTTGTAATCTTACGCGACTACTCGGAGAGCATAATTTGAGGGAATGTATTGCTATGGCCAGCGTATAAAATGCGTATAATCCACGAACGTTTTGAACTTGAATTTTGCTCCCATGTTCAGTTTTATGTCACTCATCAGTTTTATTTCCCAGCCCTTCAGTTACTAGCAGTCTTAGTGGGCGATTAATTCGTTTTTTTTTAAATATACAATGAATTGTTACCGTAGCTTTAATTTTCCTGAGCTCTCTGCATGAATTGTGTAGCTGGTTATTACCACACACCGAGGAACTTGAATTATTATTTCCGGTCATCCCATAAGCTCTGTCCGAATTTTACCTTTTTTAAATTGAACGAAATTTAAAGAGTATTTTATAATGTCTAAAGGAGCTGAACATTGCTTTTATGTTCAGATGCATTTCAACTGACCAAAATTCATTTCAGAGAACAGTAAAATTAACTTTTTTTATTGAAACTGCTAACATGAAGTACCCACGAATCGTTTGAGACACATAATGCTTTGAGTTCAAGAAAGGAAACTCAGCAGCCAAAGCGACTAGAAACATACAACCAGTTTAGGGAGAGTAATGTGTGAATGAAAGAACTTGCAGAAGATGGTTTGCGAAATTCAGAGTTGGAGATTTCACCCTTGACGATGAAGATCGAACTTTGAAGATGTAAAGCTTCTTGAAGCAGCCCTTGGAGAAAATCCTTTATCAGTTGAATTGGCGGTGGTTCTCAGTTCAAACCATACAACTGTTCATCGTCATCTTCAAAAACTTGGAAAGGTTCCTAAACTTGGAAAAAGGGTGCCTCATGAATGAAAATTCGGACAGAACTTACGGGATGACCTGATATGTATGTGAGGTTACATCCTACTGGTGCGTGTAGTCATTTTTGCATTAAGACTAAATCTCAACTAAACCGTGCGCATCTTTGCCCAGTCTTTCCCGCCAATAACAGCTATTGTTGCACCTTAAAACGATTTTGTATCAGACATTTATTAAAAATCATAAAAAATAAAACGTACACTGCATTGTTTTAGATTTAAAAAGGAGGCTCTAGAATTTATGTTTAAACTTCTTAAAATATACTATTTAAAAATTAATGATTATCGTTTAATGCAATAGCTAAAAATCAACTCATTCTGATATGTCATTTGGTATATTGTAGAAAATTATTGCTACGTTATCGTTCATAACATTTCAAACCGAATCCTTAAATTAGAGGTTTATTTACACAATATCAGCTTTTGGTAACAGTGACCGATGAGGCCAAACGATGGAAAGTAAATTTAATATGTTCTTAGTCATCGCGAATTTTTCACCACTAAATTCGTATATTTTCACCCTGACTTGTGCAGCAAGAAAAGATGAAATTATGTTGAGTGAGGTAGGGAAGGTTTCCACTTATTTCATCCTTGAACTCATTCAAAGCAGAACATCACGGTCACCAACTATCGCTGTCTCCGTTAAATAGCTAAGACAATGTCAAAAAGATGACCAAACAACGATGGGCAACACAGCAGAGGAAGGAACAGACACGGTGATGTACTTCCGTGTCCCTGTGAAGTGCAGGGTCATACTAGTCCAGGTTCAACCTGGTTAGACGGGCAGGCACTAAAGGATCCGACTAACGGGAGTGATATTGAAGAAATTGGTGATTGACCTGGGCCTCAATTGGATTTTCCTTTCACCACCTATCATAATGAAACAAAACTGTCGGAGAACTAGTCTCGCTCAGCCAGTTTTATACAAGTCACTTACGGCAAGAGGTTGTCGTGGTAGGCAACTGCATCTCTTGGCTAAAGCCTCACCCTCTAGAAGCAAGGAACAATCGCTACCTACCGAGTTCAGATAATTTTTTCACATCAAAGCCGTTGATGGTTCACCACCGACTCACATTGATGTAAAGGAAATCCACCGTGACCTGTGCTATAAGCTGGGAGGCAGGCCAGCTGAGATCACAGAGACCAGTGGTGGTAACCTCGTGGAAGTACGTAATTAATTCCAAAGTCGTGCTACTTTCAGTATACACCACCTGGCTGGCTTAAGCGCAGATGTGGCCCCACACGACAACGGGATCAAGAGCACGATCTGGTACACAGACCACAAGCCTACGCTGATGAGCACCTTCTGGAAGAGATGCGACTGTATGGTGTGAAGTTTCTGTACCATATAAAGAGAATAGAAATTAGAACCCTGGCACCCGCCCAAATACACATTTTGACGTTTGACCGGTGCTTCTTCTGCAATCTGGAAATATACAGAATATATATCCAGTATATATCTGTGGATATATACACAGCATGTAAACAATGTCTCCATTCTACATCCTGTAGGATGGACGTGATGCAATGTGTGGCAATATATACCGGAACCACGTTGCTGGTTTAAATGTCACATCTACGAGCATGGAGCAGAAACGTCGACCCGTAAAAGGAGTGTGCGCAAATTGTGACCATGACCAGCATGAACTGCCCTGTAGTAGACCTCCCAGATGCGCTAATTGCAACAAGCAGCACTCGGCTGGCTTTCGAGGTTGCTTTTATTACAAATTGGAAGAAGAAACACTGGCCACGCAAACGAAACAATAACCGAGCGATGGTAGGGCAAAGCGTATAATAAGCGATAGGTATACTCGTATTACGCCTGGTTCGTCTTATGCTTTTGAAATGCAAGCCTCTCTAAGGAGACCTAGCGTCCTTAAGCACCGCCGCAATTGCGGCGGTGCACCCAGCAGAACCAGGGGAAGCTTCGGCATAGCCGGGAGTGTGAGCGGATCAGCAAGTGTTGCACGGCATATCTTTGCGGCAGGGTCGTAGTTTAGGCCTGAGCTGGTTGGTGATGGTCGAAGGGCATTACTCTCCATAAATGCACTCCCATCTACTCCCTCACGGAAATGCATTCCGAGCAGAACATCACGGTCACCAACCATCGCTGTCTCCGTTAAAATAGCAAAGACAATGTCAAAAGGAGGACCAAACAACGATGGGAAGGAACAGACACGGCAATGTACTGCCGGTGCCTCGTGAGGACGTGCAGCTGACGTGTGGCCTTGATGGAGTATCACAACCAATGCTACCGCGACCCGGTGAGGATTATGTAACCGCGCACGATGCTAACGTGAGACAAGACATGCCGATTGCCGACTCCGAAACGCAGCATAAACTAGAGTGAGCTTCGACACTACTAGGAAGCTGAATCTCTCAGCGGCGCAGCGGGTGCGGCCGTTAGACCGTGTGATCACCGTACCGGAGAACGTTGCTTCAATTTAGAAAAAAATCCAACATAACCAAAACCTCTGCCAAAACCTCCTCCCAAAGTGCGATTAAATGTCACCCTCACCAGCATGGTGCCAACATGACAACCATGGGGCCAACAGACTCGGCCAAACTCAATCACCGTTAACCCCAAAGTTACCGGAATATAATGAATACCTTGCTGTACTATTTAACGATACTTAGCAGTGTGAATGACAACCGCAGTACGGAAGAGCGCACTCAGTTGATGCTTTATGGGGTTTTTGCGTGGGTAAGGCGCTCGGCCGTAAATGGGTGGCGAGCTGAATCCCGGAGCTCAGCTGCTCTCTGCTTATGAATGTGATGTGATATTTGGTCATCTCTTGCGAGGGCGATGGATAAGGTCTTCTGATGCTTAATCTTTCCTAAATGACGAGAGGCTCAAAATGAACGAAGAATACCTTTTAACATTATTGAGACCACTGCATTACCTTTGAGATCACTTCTATTATTGGCTCCAGTTTAAAAATGAGCAATCTTATAATAATGATCAAGATGATATTATTATTATTATGATGTAACAAATGAACTGTTTTCTGAACTGCAAGACTTCCGGCGTGACATAGTCAGAGCCACTAAAGACCTAGCAAGCTTTGGTACTGCTTCTACTGATCAGATATAACCATAGTCCTCCTTGATGAAGTCGGCACCTCTTTCGCCGATCATGATGCAGGGAGCGTTGGTGTTTGCTGTAACAATTTTGATATTGTCAGTAACACCAAGAAATCAATGAATTAAACATAATTGAAAGTAAAGCAAAAGAGGTCTACTTGCAGAGAATAATAACCGTGAGGATTCCGAAGTAAAAAAAATTGCCTACCCAAAACTAATACAATGAATAACTTGAAATAATATATTAAGAAGACAGAACGACCCTCTTGACAAAAAGTGGGCCATCAAGTGAGTAATTTGATAAGCATACCAAAGTTTATTCACAGGGCAATGATTTTGTTGTTGTTTTCAGAGCGAAAACTCTAACTGCATAGTTCGACGCCTCACGACCCTAAACTCAAATCTCTTAAGAGCTACCACCTGTTTCGAACTCTTGCAGTTTTTCAGGTAGTTGATCTGACTTAATAACGTCTAATTGTGTCGCATTTTCAAAAGTGGTGCTATTTTTGAGAAAATCATTCTCTAAATGCATGTTTCGAACAATTTGTTTGTCTAGGTTCGAGCAGGGTTTCTTCTGTATGAGCTCTACTTATACAAGTTTTTCTAAAAAATAGCTGTTGGATTCTTCATTAGTTTCTCGTTTAAGTTGAATTGTATTTTTTTCATGCAATTCACTTCTAAAGGTATGGAAAATGTATTTACAATTTCTGTACCAGACTGTTCTGTGGCCTGTGCCTAGAAATGTTTATCAAATACCTATTTGTTTATAGACTAGTTAAATATTGGGTCACTCGGTTATGCCAACTTACCTGAAGTAATTAGGGGCATTATGGAAGCGTCAATCACCCTCAGTCCAGTTACTCCTCGTACCCTGTTCACATAAGGAAGAAATTGAATTAATTTTCAACCTAACAATTAGTACATGGAGTACTATGTTTATTAAGATATTTTATTAAAAAAATGTATGTCGCTAATTGAAATTTATCGTCTACAAATAAATGGGAAAATTTGAAAATATCGTTTCCACTTTATTGAAAATAACAAATCTCGCATTGTTTATTATCCGAAGCCAAAACACAGAAAAACAGTTTTACCCTAAAAAGGCAGCATAGATTAATTATTTCCTGTAACTAGGGTACATTCTATTTTCCCGACCTAAAAATGTTCAAATTACGAGGTGGCAAAAGTATGATATAATTCAAGAGTGTCTTACGGTTGTTTGGTTTTTGAACAACAGAAAGTAAGCAATGGCCGAATTCATATTCGCCCATAAGTATGTTTTCATTTCATCACCTAGTTTCAGACTTAGAAAACTACCATGATTCAGAGAGTATTTTTCTTATTATCATATATTGTGTTGGACCAGGAATCTGCTCGAAAAGTGACAAAAACAGTAATAGGTATGCTGGACGACACACTCGTGCAGAATAGAATATGGCAACAGAAACGCGCCGTTTGGTCCATTCTTGGTCTGCTAGTCAAATCCCAAGCCGTCTAAAGTGTAGACAATCACGCAAATGCACCTCAATTATACACAGACATTTCAGCCACGTGCGCACACAATCCCTAACAAACATTTCAGTCAGGCAAACACACCGCAAATCAACATACACAGGTCCCAAGAGTTTATGGAATAGGTGCTTGACAGAATTGGGGGTTTCTAATTCTATATCTATCGAGACGATTTCTGAATGCGTTCACAGTGCCAGCAGTAGTGATATTTTTGGGGAGCTGGTTCCAGGATAAGATAATTTGTGCTGGAAAGAAGTTTAGAACCTGGGACGTCGTGAAGACTATTATTAATAGCTTATGGCCGTTATTTCTGGTTCGCTCGTTATCGTCTGTCAAAAAAGCTATTCTGGAGTAACGTCGTTGAAGCTATTGATGCATTTATAGGTCTCGATGAGTGTCCTCGCCATCTCCTAGTGTTTGATTTTTTGGTGAATATCTGTAGTTAATACCAAGAAAACAAATCGCTCAGGTACACCTACTAAGAAAGGCAGCACACGAAGTTCAGGAATTTAACATATCCCGCGGGGAGCACCTAACATCATCCCGCATATCATCCCGTATTTAGAACAAACCCGTCTGTGCATCCATCTAGGATGCTATGATGCGAGTGATAAGTACCTACTTGAATTGTGTCGATCATGTGAAATCAAACACACCAAACTTAGTTCCTCTTCAGAGTTTTTACTTGGCCATGAGCTCATAAGCAAGTTTTATGTTGTGTGTTTTCAAAGATTCTCAAAGTTTCAAGCTCTATTTCAAAAGAACATCCTTTAAAGTTATGGTCAATGTAACTCAACATGAATGATACACTTATGTCCAATATATGATTCTTCCAGGTCATTCCAAATTCTTAATTACTGTAGTCAAACGATATGAGGCCCTAGTGCAGCATGGGCCATATCATTTTTGCGAGATCACGAAAGACAATCCTCGTATCACAAGCTGAGGGATGATCTTAATATTTTATCTCATTAAGCATGATCTAGTTAAATAAAGGAAACTATAAACCTAATGAATTTTCAATTAAAATTCTAAGAGGGCATGAATGAGGTTTTAAATCTTTACATTTTTTACAAACAATGTTTCATTATGCTGCGTTTTAATTACAGGTTGGATGATACCTTACGAACTAAATTTTGAACTGTAGGGTTAACAACGTAAGTGGTTCGAAGAGCTTACAGGAGTCGAGAAGAAACCACTCCATTAGGATCTGAGTCAGGCGCCATCATGCACGTGCTTGTGGGGTGGCAGGTTGTGGAGACCATCCTGTGCGTGAAGCAGCGCCAGTAGTCGTCTGAGCCATACAGCAGGTGTTTGCAGCCCGTCACCGGCTGCAATGTTATAGTCATGTGAATCATTGGTTTAAATTGTCTTAACTTTATTGGTTTCTTGAAAATGTCTGAGATTTTCCAGCAGTAGCAGTGAGTATTTCCTCATGACAAAAATTTTGAAATTGAAGGTTACGCATATCATCGAGTATCGAAGAATCGAGTGTGAGATGTTATACAACTACGGCCTACTTTACTGATGGGGAGAAAAATAAATATGAAGCTAATTTTTTTATAAAATCCGAAGATAAAGCTGCATGTCTACTGGAGACGTGGATAACTTTTCACAAGCGTTGCTAATTCTGTAATTAGTTGCTGATAATGACAGTTTGGTCATGAGACGCAAGACAATACTCAACGCATTGATTACCACCGGTAAGGTGTCTATTCATTACTCGCGACTTGATATTTGATACGCCTATTGGAGTTGCCCAAGTTAATCCTTTTTATTCTTCGTTATTCTTTAACATCTACCACTTTATGCAGCACATACATACCTAAAAATACAAGCAATAAACAACACAGTCAATGCGAAAAAAGTTAGAACTTCTTTAACAACTCTTATTTTTTTAGAGTAAACTATACACAAAGTACGCTCATTACGTATTTCATTCGATTATTTGATACGTTAGACGACATTCAGGTTAGACAGATTTCGTATTTAATTCTAGTTCAAAAATTTAAGCAGGGGTTTCATATACATGAACTTATTTCGAGTAAGTTAATGTCTACTCGTACATGGAACGTCGACCTCTATAACACGACATAACCACTTCGCAGCTAAAATAAATGCCATTTGATTTTTTTTGCTCATACAAATCGTTGGGTAATTACCACTAGTGAAGGAGGAGAGGCCAATTCTACAATAATGGAAGAACAACGAAAAAACAATGGGTATAAAATACTCACTCGGTCGTTGAATGTTGCACCAATCCCATTTCGCATCGCCGTGGTGTTTCCAATTGCCAAGGCAAATTTAATTCCTACGAGTGAAAAGATTTATAAACATTATTCCAGAGTCTGAATACATAAAAAGGGATTAGAAAGTGCGTAATTTAACAGGATTAAAATTTATGAGTAAGAGTATTGTTCATATTCTGTCATCCCCTTGTCCTTAGAATTGCACTACGTTCTGTACCGGCGTTACAAATGGAGTTCAAGATTAATTTAAGTTTTGAATACTTTTTTAAAGTTTTACCTTTTACAAAAAGTTCCACGTCGTCTGGGTGACTGAGGAAGTTGGGGTCGATGAGCGGGGGGTCTGCGGGGTCGCTGGACCGCAAGGTGATCGACCCGCGACTCTTGGGCACCGTTAACATTGGACCAATGTTGAAGCCCTCACGACCCTGGTCCGGTTGGAAATAATCCTCGTACACCTGTGAATAGAAAGGTCGGCATGTAAAGGTAATGATACCTTGGATCATCAGCTTGGTCGACTGGTGAGCGAATCTGCTTGCGAGCGGAAAGACCCGGGTTTGAATCCCGCTGCTGACATGGTTGACGCGGCTAGAAATACGGCATGGGACTTGGGTAAACAACCGAATAATTATCGAAGTAATTATCCGACCCAAGAATGGGCCAGATGGTTCGTTCCTATAGCCTAATTCTATTCTATTCTATTCTATTCTTATTGCAGTGGTTCCTAAGGTAAACTTTGTTCGAACTCCGTTTTATTACCGCGTACCTCTTGTTCCTTTCTAGCTCGTGTTTCACTAGTGTTTTATATTTTGCAAAGCTTTTTGAGCCATTTCTAGGTTTGTCAAACACTAACATTGAAACGAAGTTCAGGTCGATATACACTACTATGTTTCATAATCTCCGTCAAAATTTCCAAAACGTGGTTTTAGGGATATTTGATGTGATATTTTGAAAAAAGGGCTTGATAATAATTTTAAACGACTTTACACCCCGCATTTTTGTACAAAATGTCTATTAAATAAATTTCCTATACAATAACTAACAAAATTGAACTGGATATTACACTTCGGATAACCAGAATTTAGTTAATAATGGAGTAATCTTCACGTACAGCCTTGAGCAATTTTCGGATACCCCTAGGGGTACGCGTACCCAACTTTAAGAACGACTGCCTTATTAGGACGTGATTTGATGCAATACTGTGCAGCAAGTGTCCATGATGTCAGTTTCTTCATAAAAATTGTGGAAAAACGTTCCAAGAATATTGAATAAAGAAGTGAATTTTATTCAAAGTTAACTTAGTGAAAATACAAACAAAATAAATGAGTTTAGCAACATTTTTTGTTCATCATATGAATCAGGATGTTATGTAATTTACAGTTGAATTTTTCAAGGATTGACCCTTTCCAACAACTACCTCAAAATTTAACTTTTGAGTGAGAAACAATGGATTACACAAAAAATTTTTTAACACAATTCAGTGTCAGAAGTTCAACAAATACGGGGGGGGGGGAACCGTAAAATTTATAATTACATACGATTTTGAACGAACACTAGATCGGTGTAAGGAAATACCCAACATGCATATTATTCTACTTCCATTTCAAACTGTGCCGTAGAACAATATCACGAGCCGTTATCAAAGTTGGGCAAATTACCAAATCAAACAAACGAGTTCACACTAGATTGTAATAAGAAGAGAAACTAAATTTACCTCCCGTTTGAAGCCAACAGCTGGGCTGAGGACAAGACCATAGTCGATTGCGAGGGAGAGGGAGACGATGAGGAACTGCACGTCAGGGAAAGTAGGGTCCTGTCCGTCACCCAGCTGCGCCCACGCGTTGCCTTCCACTCCCATGGGAGCACTCAGAGGACCTACGAATCAGTTGTCGTGTGTCGTATACATATCTTCGTATGGAAACATTTGTAATCTAGTCTTCATAACAGAAAATTATTTCATTCAATCAGTACGTTATTGGCGCGCTTATGATATGCTAGCAGTGCAAAGCGGAAAAAGTTTTCGTATATAAAGGCTCGTTATCAAGAATGTTTCATATAAACTGAAGAAACCTTCACGAGAAGTTTGAGTTATTGGATAATTTGTAAGCTTCTCTTGGTCTAAACCATCAGGGTTTGCAACCGTTTTCACATTAATGATGAATTTTCATATGTTTTTGAAATCTGATGTCAATTCTTTTATTATTTGTACTGGCATCCAAATTGTCCTTTAATATTCATTTCTTGATCTTCACGTATTTCTCATATTAAAATTTTCTTACTCGGCTGGCTGCTCCTGTAAATACCCCAAATATAATTGTGAAATTAAATCAATTACCCAAGAGGAACAATAATTTGAGGATTGATCGTTAGCCCATTAGGATTATCAAACATTCTATTTCTACTAAATTTTCATACAATTTAATTTAAAATTACAATATATACATGAAATTCTTAAAATAAAATTTGTTTTAAAAATTACAGAATTAAACCTCTTCGGTTGGTGATATACTGTAGTTTAGACCAGGGACTGAGCAGTCTCTGGTAGCTGCTAGCCATTCCTTTCGGCACGGTCCACGAAATGCCGTAAATGGAAGGATGATCTTGAAAATTTTGCCCCACGCCAGGCAAGTCTACCAGAGTCCGAATCTAGAAAGAATAAAGCTCTGAAAACGTAAATCCTGTCGTAGAATTATAAAAATTTTCAGAGTAGCTGAAGTAATTGGTAGATTTAACTAGTTCTTGAAATATTTCATAATCAACTAGAAATACCGATATCCAACATTCAATTTACTCAAAGTACATAAATTTTAAGAAACAAAGATGAAAAAAGTTTGAGATTTCTGTACTTGTAACAGCCTTATGGCTTTTTAGGCAAATTTTTAAGCCTGCACTATTTAAATACAGATCTACTCTAACGCAGCGTTCCTACGTTTGCTTTCTTGTGGAGTTACATCATTACACAGTCAATGAACTGAAACCTTACTGAAATTTTTTTCACGACTAGAGCAGGCTCATAAATGATATTAAAAACATCGAAAGCCAACGTTATGGCCAAGAACAAGTTGTAATTTTTAGGAGTTCAAAAATTGACGCAGAAGAATAAGCAGATACGAATAGAAGTGGTGGAGACACTAGAACAAACTATTTAAGAATGCATGAAATCCATTCAATGTTACAGTGAGTAATTAGATCTGGGCACCATAAATGTTTTGGCAAGTATGAGTTGGGGCTCTTTGTTGTGCGTTAAATAAATGCTTCATAGTACTTTCGATGAAACAAATTTAGGAGCTTGAAAAACTTTTTGTACCTAAGGGTGATAACTGCATTACGTTCACTAATTTGATTCATTTCTGTAACTTTTGAACAGTACAAATTATTAAGACATTTACTGAGAGTAGAAAACACAGGTCTTGACAAGCTAGGCTGCTAGTCAGAATTCCATCCGAACTAAATGGTGGTCAAAGTTTTTCCTAGGCTCAGGTACGCTTTTTGCACCTCCTAACATTTGTGTTAAATGAAAGATTATTGAGCAGAAAATAAAATTAAAGTACTATTTGTGTTGTTGCAGAAAACTTTGCCAGTATTTTGCTTGTAAAAGTCATACGAATGAAAATTAGACGTAAGAATACCTCAAATTAATTTGCATTTTAGATTATGTGGTGAAAGTTTGAAAACGGTACACAACAACTGAATATAAATTTTCAAGCCATTCATAACATTTATAAACTATGACAATCTGATAAAGTCCAAGACTACTTCCTTGCAGATCTTATTTGAGCGTCTTCAAAGTCCAGGTGTGTGGATCTTTGAGTCATTTCAGTTTTCACACTTTTGTAGCGAAGAAAAATTCTGCTAGGGTCAGTCGATGAAAAAAGAATAAAGCGTGCTCCTCATATACGCATCGGAAGTTATAAAAGCCTATATAGACTAATTATGCTTGCATAAATCACTAGAAAGGACTGCAATATCCCTTTATACTTTTCCAGATGCTGTCATTGGGAGTAACATGTGCTTGGAGGAGTAGCTATCGTTTTCATCTAGGTAGGAAGTAACTCCTGGTAGGTCACTCGGGTGGCTATAGGACTCATGCTCATACATGTCATGGTAGCAAAAGTTTCTAGTCACGGTTGTTATTCCACGTTTAACCAAACCTTTCTGAAATGAAAATTTGGACTGTTGAAGGAATGTTTTCTTCACGGTGTGTTTCGCTTTACTGCGTAGTGTTATCTTGCATGGTACAGTTTCCTAGAATAACTATCGTCCCTTTCACAATTGCTCAGGAATGAATTTTACCAACATTCAGAACAAATTTCACAGTAATAGGTAAAACTAGACGTTTTTACTGTTTTGAGCAAGTCATGCAAGAAGGCGCGTACCCCAACAGACTCCAGATGCTGCTTGGGCCCAATACCGGACAGCATGAGCAGTTTTGGGCTGTCGATAGCACCAGCGCTGAGGATAACCTCCTTGCGGACATAAGCGCGCTTCACCTGCCAAAATTGGAAACATTTTCACGAGAATACTCTTGTTTAATTCATACATTGTAATTTCTGATGGGTATTCGATTAACATGGGCAAATTACCTCACTTAAAGCATTACATGGAACATGGGTGCCTTTCATTTTGGAAGAAACCAACTTTTTTCCTAGCTAATACAAATATCTTAACTGAAAGTACGACTGAAGTAACAATTCATTACATGCAACAAATGAGGTAGAGTTTTTCAATGTTTTAAATCTGTAACCTTGGCAGTAACCAGCTTAATCTACTGAATTTCAGCAGCAAACATTCATGTCACAATAATTCAAATCAGAAAAAATCGTACATCTTAGCATTGATAGATACCTGAGAAGCAAAGATCTCTTCAACGGTGACATCCTGAATTGCTTGTAATTTTTTTATCAACGCCTCCAAGCAAATACTTAATGAAGCAGAAAAAGCAGTAAGGCACGTTACCAAGGATTTAATGCAAACTTAATGTTATAACCGTGCATGCTCATAGAAAATCATGAAATTACGTCAATGGTAATCAATGAAAAAATAAACTTCAATATCGGATGTACAGTGACCGGTCAAGTATTGCAAAACTATGGTTCGTGAAGAATTATTGTTGCTGGTATGGCAGGTTACATCATTGAGCTAACAGACAAATGCCAAGCTCTAAAATAATGAATAAAAAACACAACTACCTTACTTATTCTTACGTAGCCGTTTCTACGTAGAATTTCTTACTAGATTTTCTAGAATAAACGACATTCCTTACTTTCTTCCGATGTGCAAATGTTCATTAACTGTGAATATATGTAACTATGGTTTCAAACTATAGTACTTTCCACTGAAAATTCAAATTGAATAAAGATATGGCACCAAGAATACATGCTATAAGATGGTTACTGAACTAATTTCAGATAACATTGAACTACAACCTCCAAAAAATATTCAGTTGGACCTCCAGAAAAATTTATATTAGAATTAGCAACAATAGGAAATTTAGAATCCCAGAATTTCTCTTAATTTAAACTAATATTTGAGGAGACAGGTACAACTTACTCTGTTCTGATGTCTGTACTCGACTCCGACAGCTCGTAGATTATCATCGAACAGAACCTTTGGAAAAAGAAGATCCATGGATAACGCGAAATGTTAACACGTTTGTTGCGATTGCCTGATTGGTGTAAAACTTCACTTTGTACGCATAGTCACTAGAAGGATCTGAAAAAATTACAGAACCTAACCCAAGTGACCCACCGGTGGGTCGCATCGCAACAAACGTGTTAATTATACCGACCTGTCACTTCACCCTGATAATATGGCATAGCCGTCTGTAATTTTGAATCCCGTTCCTTACGAGTTTAGGATTTCAATTTTAATGGAGCTTTTACTTTCGATCACTAACCTAAAAGTGGTACAAAAGCTTGACTCCAAAACCTTGCACCGTAATTTGATGAGACTATGCGGACGTAAGTAATACATATATTGTTTTTGTATATCATAATACACACATCGAAGCTATTCTCAAAACCTACTTATTTATCAAGGTAGTGTATTTAGTTCGAATATAAAATTTGAATTGCGTTCTTCTCAGTAATTAATGCGGTGCTTCAGCGGAATTGATGAACTTTCCTGACTTAATAGAAACATTACAAAAAGTTTGACACAAATTTAAAGAAATTCAGTTAAATCATGGACAGTGAATGGGTTCATATGGATCCAGTTGCAAGCTAGGCAAAAATTCATCTCATGTGTAATCTACAGCGCATTAAGATAGAGTTTTGAATACCTTTTTACATTATGCCTACACAAACAAAATTGAGAAATGCACATCAAATTTTTTATCTCCTTACTTACACCTGTTCAAGTGTTACCTTTGTTACTTGGGAGTCGGCCTGGATTCTGAGATTCTGCCTGTGTAAGTTGGGTTTGATGAACGCCTCGGCAGCGGATCCCCGCTCACCATTCTTGGTCGTTGTATCCGGTGTGTTGAAACCTGTGGTGTTTGCACTCATGTACGTGAAAACATCACTTAGTTTAAATAATTTAATAGCCCAATAATATGAAATTAATAACAATTCATAATATAAGTTCACATTCCATGATAAAAATGTGTTATGATACATACGTGTATGTCGTGTGTATGTGTCTCATGTGAATGTGTAACACGGTGATGCATGGATAGTGGCGTGCACACAGCACCAGGAAGAGAATGCAAACAATTGATAAGCCGGGCAGCTAGAAGGGACCGCAAAACACCGAGCAGGAGATAAGCCAGCGAAAAAATACACTTCAACCATCGCTCCAAGTGCACTACGCTGTAGAGGAAAACCGTGAGAAGCTCCATTGCATAAAGTAAAAGAAAAAAAAAGAAGTTGAGGGCTGAGTAAGCTCGTATAAAACGTCAGGGACGCTGACGCTGAGAGGAGAGGGATTATGAGGTTAGACTTTGTGAGAGAAACTACGTAACCTGTTTGTAGGCATGTGGAGTAGATTTGACGCCTAGGGGATGAGTAGGGCAAGTGACAAATTAAATTAAAGCGAATTGAATTAAAACCATCATGCTGAAGGGCAGAAATAGATCTTACACGCACACTAAGACGTGTGCGTTGAGGGAATTCTAAATTGTGCGTTGTTGCAGCACCTAGGGGGCTCACAGAGCAGGGAATATATGCTACACCATGAATCAAAACAGTCATTCACTTGTGGACGATGCAATTAAATTTATTGGCGCCGTAATGGGAAGAAAATAGCGGTATTGTTTAAGGTATTAATTGCGAGTGTTGAATTTTCATATTATCGTCACCAGTGATGAACCTCCAGAGCAATGTCAAGAGCTAAGGTAGATGTCTTTTCAAGGTAAATGAGGTTAGCGATCGAAAAAATCCTCGTATTCCGATGTGAATGTTTTCATTGAATTCTAATTGTTCAGTGTCGTACCTAACTATTCAGCTGTGAGGAATGCGATTAATCTTTTAATAGGGCTTAACATTTTGTGGTTCGTCTAGCAGAATACGGTTCACTGGTACCATTATTAATTTTTGTGACAATTAGGACTAAGCATGTAATCTTTCTATGCTTATTTACTATTCTTTTTCACGTCTGCTCTCAACGAAAAATAAAAACTTTTTAATTATTCCATGTGGAAGTTTAGGGCCCTTCGAACGCGATCATGTCATGTTTTCTTTCCATTTGTTTAAGAATTTCATTTACAAGTATTGATTAGAAATAACGGAAGGGGAGCAGCATGCAGAAAAACTTTGCAATTGAAACCAAGATTTACGTATATTTTGAAACGGAAAAAATGATTCGTCATGAATCAATTAATTAGCAAATAATAATACGCAAACATTTCTATATCACCATAATGATCTAAGTTATTATTAGTTCAAACACAAGTTCAGACGTACTAAAAAATTTATCATGGCTAGCATAAAGAAAATTTTTACTCCCTTTTCAATGGCATGTAGCACATCCAAAATCATTGGTGAATAGAGAAAAGTTTACATTAAATTATTACTTGACTTTCCAACTCACCAATCTGCGAGGCTGCGTTGGGGTCGATTGTGGGGTAGCCGAGCTCCCGCCCCGCCTCGAGGTAAGCCTTCATGACGGGCGTGCCCCAGCGCTTGGACTCCACGTTGAGGGGACCTCCTATGCCATGGTACGCTTCTGTTGTTGGAAAGTCATACTGAACAATATGTGAGCAGCATAACAATTATATGTCCCTTGTGAAGCTTTCTACCAATTAACAATGAGCAATTAAATTCAGAAGTGTTGATTGAAATTGCTGGATATACTCGTAATATATCTGCAATACTATACATATTTCTTAGTGTCAGATTTGGTGACTGCCTGTTCCATATGGAAAAATTAAGTTGAAAATTTGTTGTCACTATTTTGTAGATGCATAAATATTTCTATCTCGTGTCTATAACGTCACTTCATTGCATACTGTCAAACAAACGCCAAGGTTAGAAAATATGCAACTGCTTGAGCAATTACTTAGAGGTTGATCACAAGCTCCATCCTATTGGTGATCTTCAATACCTGCGATGAGAGCCTTCTCATAATGAACTTATTTGTAAATATCACGCAACAAAGATATTAAATTTGCAATGAAGATTTCATTTTTTTCCCATATGAATCAAATCGACTGTTTCGTGGAAGATGCATCGGTAGTTGATAATATATGTGAATCAAAAGGCTTTCCTACGTAATGATATTACCATTTAATGAAATCCTCAGTGATTTCCTTCTTTATAGCAGTTCTGTTTGTGCATAAACAAAACGGGGATGGATTTAGTTCTTAGAAGACGGAGGATTGTTTTCGGCTTACATTAATCCATCCCTATTTTAAAAAACACTAGTTTCAACACATTCTTGTGAATAAAGTTCGTGTATTGATTAAACTTCGAACAATGATCTACTATTTCAATTTTTAAAAAAGTTAATCATGACATTTTCAAGACACTGAAAGTGGGTAAAAATGAAAATGAAAGCTTTTGAATCACCAACAACGAGCGAGTTTTCTTAATTCAGAAACAAATGAATTTGCTACTCCAAATTAAATATGTTTACTTTGCTCATTTTGCTTGCTCATAAGCTAAAATTAAATGGAAACCTAGGGATTATTAGAGATGTCAAACACACAGGGATTTGAGTTAATTTCAACGTAGAACGTGCGATTGTTTCTATAAGAATCGTTCCTAAACGACTCCCTCCTGGTTCTGCGGCGAGGATGATAATGTTCACAGTATTCCTGATTGCCTATTTTTTTTATCAACAGATAGATCGCATGTGATAAACATTTGTTCAAGCTTTGCGCTAAAGCTGTCTGAAATCATACCATTTTCGCTGGTAAGATGCCCTCTATAGTTTTCGGACTTCTTGAAGTATTTGAGGACGGTCTGGTAGTCCCAGCCCGGGTTGCCGAGCTCCGCCCATCTGTCGAAGTCGTAGCGGTTGCCTCGGTTGTACATCATGAAGTTTATGGCACTTGAACCTCCGATCACTTTGCCGCGAGGAAACTGGTTTGTCTGTATACATAATTAAAATTATAATCAGGGTCAATTTATCATTGAATATTTAATAACAGCCAAAAAATGGTCACCTGCAAGTTATTTGGATGATGGTTTTCTACCATCGGCAAACTATTGTAGGTTCTATCAAATTTTTAAGAAGCTTACAGAAATTAAAAGGTTATAATTTTAAAAAATTCATGAAGCTAAATGTTTGTACACATATGAAGCGTACGATGTCGAAATACGCAAATGATATGTGTAAAACATTTTGTATACTAAAGATTTGTCGTTTGACTGTTATTTTAGATAAATCGTGAGCAACGAGTTATCGCTGGCTGCTACTACACGCTATCTTTTTCCGGTTGCTTCAACCCTTTCGATCCTGTTGGGACATACATACAGGTCCCAACAGAGAGCAAAAGCCGAATCGAAAGGGTTAAAATTTATTTTGTTCAAATTTAGGTGGCAGTTCATGATACTAGAATATTAAGCCGTTTATGTGAAACTTCGAGTGTTTTTTCCCAACACAAACGTGATGTACGACGATTTGACCGCTGGCCAAGCATCATCTGTGAACAAATGTAGTTGACCTTCAAGATACATAGTAACTTTCCGTGCGGAGATTTTCATTCAATAAGTCCTGTTAGCCACGGAAGCCTCAAGGACATTGATGACCCACTCAATTTAGAGAAGTTCCGGGTTAAATATTTCAACGGTACATACATCGAGGACCATTACTTTATCCAAGGTTCTGTTGCCTATTCCTCAATATGGAAGCACTTTCAGGACTTGGATTCAAAATACCCATTAACTGGATTCCAAACAGAGCTAAAAACATGTCACAACAATTTCTCTCATAACATAAATGATGGCCTTTTACCGTTAGTGTACGATGTTCAATCCGTTCGCCTACACTCTCATAGAAGGTAAAACCTTAGCATTTCACCATGAACGAGTCAAGATTTAGGTTCAAGTTTTCAAGTTCTGGTTTCTTGAACAGACCTAAATATCTTCCGCTGCCGAAAAGGCGGCACCATGGAAGAGACATTAATCTCCCAATCCAGCCACAACCTAACTTGCATTTAATACTTCTTATACAACAATAGTACACATTATACACAAACAATCCAAACTTTCTATGAAAACGAAAAAGTCGAAAAAATTCAGTTGAAATATTTATATCACAGCTATATCCAAACCCAGCAGCTTGTAAGAAATAAAACTACATGAAACTACAGATCTGTGCTCCTGATATAGGATCAAAGTTTACTAAAATGTTTTAAACGAATCGCTTTTTATACTCACGTGGTTTTTGTAATTGAGCTGGGAATACTTTTGGGGTGTCGTTCGGTAATTGTAGCTGTAACGATTATTGTGTGGAATAAAGTTAATACTGAAGCCGGGTATTCTACTCTCTGGCGGAGGTTTTCCCCCAGCTTCCAGCACCAACACATCCCACTCCGGAATTTCGGAGAGGCGTCCGGCGACCGGACTTCCAGATGCGCCTGATCCGACTGAACACAAATTTTGATGGTGAATATCTCTAATAGATGTTAACTTTATGTGGATTGAGAGAAATCGTTTTCCACCTACGACACTGACGGAATGAAGATCATCAAATTTTATGATGGACTATACATAGAATATCAGCGATATGTAGATGTGCGTGCAAGTTAAACCTATTGGAACATCCATTAGAACTTTGGGCCGCAAAATTGAGAGTCAGCGCAAAAAATATTGACAAAAATTTACCGTTTTAAGGAAATAAGGTTGCAACTTGATTGAAGACTTCAGACAAAGTAATTCTACTTTAAAATGTCTATAAACATGTACATCTTCTACTTTTCTGTCGAATGTTCCCATGTAAAATTTAAATTCTTTCAAGTATAATAGTTGATTGCTGTTATCTGTTTGCATTTTTAACAACACAGGAATGTATTCGCAAACACTTTGTCCGATATAATGTGAATCATCAACCAAAGTAAACGCACTAACCAGAAAACCCATACAAGAATCATTTCTCTCGATGCTTGTAGATCCCAGACCTCATTTAATTGAACTCTGATGTTTATCTTTCTCGGCATCCATCGTCACCAACTTCAATCATGCAAATACAATAAAAGTTTTAGGGACGCTATCGATAACAATATCCTTCAGTAGCCAAACGCAGTCAACTCACCAATGATAAAGTCCATGGTAAATAACATTAATAATGATACATAACTGCAACTTACTGCAGTCAACTCACCAACGATGAAATCCACGGTGACGTCATCGCTCACGATATCCGTTGGAAAATCTATTCGACCAACTAGGATGTTGGCCACAATTGCAAAAAGCGCTGCTGATATGGCGTTTATGGTATGCTGACCCATTTTCACTTCCTATTGTGGATAATACAAAGATTTCAAAATATCGATATTAAATTATATTAAATGAAGATTAAAAGCTAAACAATTCTTATTAAGCTAAAAAAACAATAACTGGTAAAAATTTAGACGTATAGTATTAATTTAACAAACGTTATCACTGAGTACAATAGAAAGTAGGCCTTAAGTTGTCTCCCTCGAGCGGTGCAAAAAATTAATTTACGAAATGCGACTATTCGTGAATTTCAAAGAATTTATGTCTGAAACAAAAGGAAATTAATTAAATTTTAGCATCCATGATGACAACATTTTATGTTCATATTCAATATATAAAATGTTTAAGTTCCAATTTTCCTAATAACTCTATGGAACAATTGTCCATGGCTAATTGAGATCCGTAAGGGATGGACAGGTCGAGAAACATTGCATCATAATGCCACATAAGGAGGTCATGTTCTCACAATAGAAGTGAAACTTAAAAATAAGAAAGCTTAAAAATTACAAAAAAGACGTTCGTTTCGATAAAGAAGGTTTTAAGTAACAATGTGACAGCTTGAGTTCGCCACTGTAAGGCAATTAAACATGTAAGGAAGGAAGAAACTTTTTAGGTTGCGATTTCTAATATGTGATCGCTCGTTCGCTTTGAGCGATGAGTTGCTAGTTTGTGAAATTGAAATTGTTATATTATTTAGCTCATAGCATTGAAAAAAATTGACAGTTACATACAAGAGAAAATCGATAAATGAGGAGAGAAATCTTGAACATGTACTGAATTGAGGAGTGAAACACCTATTTTCAGAGTGGGGTTACTGTAGATCGAAAGTTCTAATTTTCTATATCAGCTTGTGATAAAGAGAACCTTTACTAAAATTTGTACGGAAGCTTCATGAATACTCCAAAATTAAAAATACATACGGGCTGGAATGATCCTAGCAAGGCAGATGCCTGACAAGAGGAGAATACGAAAAGTGATTAAATTAAATAAAGCAAGTAATGATACCGAAAGTTACAAATCAGAATAAGACGATAAATCAGTTGGAGAGGCATAACATGTTTTCACTTGCTTGGATTAAAATACCAAGGGAAGCAAAGTGGAGTTTCTTTAGAACAAAAGATCTTTGTGCTCACATCTAGCTATTTGAAGAATACATCTATTAACGTTGGCACATAAGCTACATGATTGCACTAAAAAATAAAATGAAAACAAATAAATGTAGTCCATTTCTGGCCACAAAATTTTGTCCTACGTTTCCTTTGAAATCATATCAGGACTCTCAGAAGGCCAGTCCATAATCTCCACTTCTTAATCTTCAAGATAGTTCATAACAAGCTTTGTTTTATGGCAGGAAGCATGACCCTACGTACAAACAGGAGTATCAATTCCAAAATTCAGCAAACTGGCACAACATTTTGTTCTAACACATGCTTGCAAACAGCGGCATTAACTCTAGTGTTTAACACATTCATTGCAGTATGACTCACCGGTCGATCACTCAGGTTTGGTTCTGTAATTTGTTCAAAGCTTTCTAGAGACTATGTACAAAGTAAAGATTTGCACCGGCTGGGCAACCGCAATGAATGTGTTAAACGCACAAAGGTGATTAACCCCGGCCTGATATACCAAAAAATCCCACCAAACTATAGTTTTCCTTATACCGCTTGATATCAAACTTCTATCAATTTTTTTCTCACCAACTGTTTACCATCACTACCGAATGTATTCAACTTAGATTTATGGCTGAAAAATACTTAGTCCTAATTGTCTTCTAATCAACTGACTTGTTTCTTTGAAAATGTGAATCGTGCTGCCTGATTCTTATTTGCTTATCAGTGGCTTTATCGACGAGAACTTGCATAAAAGACCATTTCATGCAATCGTTTGGGCACAATGTCGTGAAACATTTGTACAACCTTTAATTTGACTAAAAATTTTACCTGCAGTTTGGAGACGGTATTTTAGGGCTAGGGTGTGCAAAACCCTGTCCTCTCCTGCTGTAGTTTTCTTGTCTATCCGGCTTCTTTGTATAAATTAGCCTACCAGTTTCATTATAAAGCTATAGAATCGAGACCGAAACACTTTGGAACGATTGATCTGTTTAGTAATTTATTCAATTGTTTGATTTTTCTATCGTAACGTCACAATTTTTCTTTTAACAGCTAGATGAACTTTGATTCGTTTCGGGATGGTTACAAATGTTGCAGTGATGATAAACAGCCTATATTTTCTTTATCTTTATCTGCTAGTATGAGAAAACAGGTTATGTCAAAATTTTAATGTATTTTTAAAATTATGTGCCCTAATTTTGAACACTCAAAAAATAGTATAGCGCTAAATAACAATGGAAATATAAATTTAAGCAACATGAATATTTGATAAATAGTTCTAGTACTGTATGTCTCGATTCAATGAAAATTAAAAAAAGAATTGATTCCCATTTTTGAAGATATGGGAGTGTTAATATTTCTTCCTTAATTTTGGATGGCTTCGATGCAGTATTGATGTCACCAGCTTGATGCAACGGTTTTATTATTGAATATTTCAATTTATCAGGGAACTTGTGTGTAGCAATCGAGGGATTGCATTAATGATTCATTTACAAAGAGGAAGGCATTAACGATTTATACACTGAGAGGAGTGTCATTAATGATTCATGTACGGCGAGAGATGGCATTAATGATTCATATGCTGACAGGGATGTCATTAATTATTAATATACTGAGATGGCTGGCATTAATAATTCATATACTGTGACGAATGGAATTAATCACACACTAGATACGATCAATATAGACTACTTTAACTACTACGTGTACCATGAGTAAAAACTAATTTGCAAATAATTACTCTTAAAAATTATAAAAAAGTGAAATGCTTGTCAGATGGGTATTTGAATGATATGTTCACCAAGTCACAGATAACAGCGGTAGAGAAAGAGAGCACATTTATTTCTTAATCGAGTGTTGTTGAATTCGAGTTGGATCTCTAAATCATATAGAAATAGGGAAGTTCTGTACCTTCCAGAACGTTACATCTCAGAGCTGTTTGGTATCTCGAAGTAATGAAGGCGAATGAGAAACCTTATAAAATGAACAGCAAGGCGGAATAATTCTTCCACTAACTGAGCTTTAATGACACGCGACCTCAATAACTTGCACGTTCGGAAATGCCAGCGTCACGTTGATACGGGTACAAAATAATGATGCACAAAAAATCAAATCATTCAAATAACTTTTACTATCGCTTCTCAAAACTAGACACTTAAGGCTAACGTCTTCATTCTCCGTTTCACTTTCTCTTGGATCGTTCAGCAAGTTTAAAACTGTGCTGCTGACCGGGGCCGACCAACCGGTGATAAGCATCCGAAAAAAATTACAGTACGCCAAGAGAAGATGAGGTGGAGGTGCTTGCTCTCCATTGTAAGCTATGAAACGTATCAGAGAGCATGCACATGGACTGCAAGAATGTGATTTTCGTATGTCTGTGCACATGTGCTAAATTATTTAAACAACACCATTATTTTTACTTACAGAGTCACGGCTTCTACGCGCTTAATTTTGTTGTAATGCTTTGTATTAAAAAACAGCACTGTACATTAAATTTGTTTTCTTCTCACTTTGAGATTTAATGACCAAATGATAAAATTTTTATGTGGACCTATTCATAGACAATTTCTGGAGAGTCGTTTGTAATTTAAGGCAAAACTTAATCTTCCTTCCATTAAAACAAAATTTATGTAAACTTGTTAATTCTAAACAAACGATTGTATTTGCTTCTCAGGTTACACAAATGCTGTACAGTCGTCCAGCCAAATGATAATTGTACTTTCGGCCGCGTTGTCAAGTTACTATGCGTTGCGACTGGGCTACGGAGTGACTCATAAAGACAAAGCTGCAGGTGGAGTTGGTACGCCCTCAAGGAACTCTGTCAAGCGTTCGTTACTTCTCCGAATTTAGCTTACCAGCCCGCCCCTGGGAAAAGATTCACAAATTCATATTTTAGCGCGCCCTAGATATGTATTATACCAGGTGTACTTGAGTATGGTGCTAAGTGCTTTAGATGTGCATTATACCAGGTGTACTTGAGTATGGTGCTAAGTGCTTTAGATGTGCATTATACCAGGCGTACTTGGTTAAGGTGGCAAGTGTATTCGAAATTCAAGATACAAGTGTACTTGATGTTCATGATGTCAAGTTTACTTGGGAATGTTACCAAGTGTATTTGTTGTATTCCACAAGTCGAAGAGTCATTTGTTGCTGAGAGTAGTAAATCTATGCCTTAAATTCATTTGAGTTAATTCAGAAGGATGAATACGAGCAATTTGCACGTGCAGCACGTCGCTGCTGGATCTTGTGTAGCGTTCGCAACTAACGTTGCTTCCGCATATCAATACTGGGCTGGAATGAACGGCAGTTTTGGGCAGCTACACTTACGAAAAATGGTAACTAATGAACTATACACAACAAATGCTTAGGCTTTGATTTTTTGTCGTGTGATTTTTTAAGGGCTTTAAAAGGGCGTTTCCTTTGTACATAAAAAACTATGAAGCTATGTTTTCCGAAAAAAATTGCATGTAGCAAGGAAAATGAAGGAATGTGTTAGAGTTAAGGATTTTTATTAAAATTAAAATATTATCAAATCAAGTGCTTTGAACAATTCAATTGGAAAAGCTAAGGTGCTAGTAATTGATTAAAGATTGTTAAGAAATTTTTTATTATCTCCGTAGTACGTTTTTTGCATTTTAGTTTATTTAAAAGTAAAATGTATAAACTTTTGTATGGAATCAGAATGAAATAAATGTGCTCCATCATGGCGTGAAAACAACGCTTTAAACACAAAAATCCATTGCTTCCACGAAATTATTTGTTTACAAAACGAGCAGATTGCACTATCCAAATTAAAAAAATACAGACAGAGAATTCACATTTTGTAAATTAACTCCCTCATTTCTGTAAAACATTTAGAACCCAAACCATTTTTGTCCAATCATTACCATGAAATAGAGTATGTAAGATTATTAATCATTAAATCCCCAGAATATTTATACGTTTAGAAAGAATAATTATTAGATAAATTTTATTCAAACATACATGTGCATTTGAATATATGAGCACTGTTTTCGTAAGTATACTCTAAACTTCAGAATATGTGTCTAAGTACGCCATTCTAGTAAAAATTTCTAATAAAAACAATCAAAACAATCATAAAATGATATGGTGAAGTATTTACACGCAATGTTTGCGAAAGCAGTTCAACAGATTCGTCCACAACGTATCCTTTCGTCAATATCAATGTTATAGTTCTGATCATTATCATTTTTACAGATATCATCTAACTTCTTAAATCCATGTTAGGCTTGTCAATCGTTCCAGGTAAAATTTGTTAAAAAAATCACCATTGAAACAATTGAACTATAATGACGCTTCTTTCAACAGTTATGTCCGAAAATCTTACAGCAATGAAGAAGATCAACATACAGTTTAACAAAATCGGTTTTAAATGCGAGTTTTCCCAGATCGAACTTATTAATAACTATGATTTTGATCACGAGCCCCATTTCACACACATGGTGTCACAAGTAATGGTTTTATCCACGTACAGTGTCATACTTAATCTACCTGTGACGTACAGTATGTAGAGCAAGGAGTGTATCGCAGGCCGGCGTCATCAATACCGTGAAATAACACTTTGTTGGCACCTTACCAATTGAACGCTTCTCCACCGACTCCTACATTGGAATTATTAAAACGTTCCAACCGCGTTGAGCTTTTCCATACGGATTAGAGTCACTGAATTACAAAATCATCTCACTCATTCTAATAACTTACACACTGTGAGTTTTTATCATATCTCATTTCTACATAAGCACTGCATGTTCCTAAGTGAACAACATTTCGGTAACGATCACGCACTACAACACAAAATACCCTCACGTAAGGAAGGTCTGGTAAGTTGTAAGTGGTCAACTATGCTCGCAGTCTTCAAGAAACCCCTCTAACTTTCAAGGGCGCCAGGGCCACAGCGCCGAGGGACGGTGACCGTTAAGTAACGGCTTCAGAGTTAGGCTTTAAATAAATAGGAGGAAAACGTAACTTTTTGATTTCTGAAGTATTGGAAGACAAATAGTTAGAAATATGACAAGAAATCATGTTTTTATTATACCTGTCTTATTGAGTCTACGAACTCGGGTGTGTTCATTAAGATCTCACAAGATAGAAGTGAAGCGTAGCATAATATGATAATTTTTGTGAAAAAATACCAAATTATTTAACAAATTTTTTTAAAATAGACTCTTTTTAAATCTTGTAATATTTTACGTACATCACCAATACTTTTTTCGTAATATCGACGAGGACTAACACTATCACCTTATGTTTGGACGTGCATTCAAAAAATGAATGTCTAAATTGTTCAACATTGAATTAGAAACTGGGAATTAGCAAATCTTGACAATATGATGCATGACAACTTAATTTACAGACCAGCGTTAGAGCACAGAGGACCGGTCAGTATACCAGATGATGGTATCCACCAGACAGCGCACCAACAGGTTAGAGTACTTGACTCGAAGGGCAACTGCCGGATACTCCTACCAATGTATTTTAACAATTTTTCTGGCATGGGAATCCCGTATCCAAACAGGTACTGGGAATGCAACTCGCTGTAACCGCGTTATGATTTGTGCTCCTGCGGTACAAACACGAACACTCGACAGGGTGGTTCTGCGAGCCGCATTATTTCAGCGATAGCTGTTGAATCTCGGAAGACAAGCAAAGTACTACTTGAAATTATTGTCATTGTGTTATAATCTCACAGGTCGGATGAAATTAGAACAAAAAACGTAACAGAGAGTATTTTCAATCGCAAACGTTTAGGTGCGGCAGATTCCATTTTTATAGCTGAAATAAACAAAAAACAATGATCAAAATCCATTCCATTTTAAAAGGTACCTTACATCTATTATACGCAACATGTTTATGTTCAGATCACGTAAAATGATATTACAGTGAGGGGAAGCTTGATCTGTCTCGGTCTGTCTCTCCGAGGAGAAAAGCTTTTGGTCAGCTTCCTAACTCAAGTCGATTTTCATTAAGTAAACGCGCCAATCCCGAGAGGTTTTGCAACATTAGCAATTAATGCAAACATTTCACTGAGATAAGATGCATCGAATTATACGTTTAAGATGAATATCGGGACAAACGTGCTGTGTTGCTGTGACTAATCGTTAATACTGATGAGTGATGATGTAAAATTTTTAAGAATTGAACGAACTACACTTTCCTGAAGAGTGTGTAAACCTCAACTGCCACGCAGGTTTCAGGTGTGAATGTTAGCACTCAGTCCGACATTGCGTTGTCTCACTGGTTGAACTAACTCAAGATACATTACTTGTATGATGTCTGGCTCTAAAGCATTCGTTGAATCAATCGCACGTTCTTTGGCTCTAAAGTATTCACTGATTCAAATATTTAAACACGTATTGGACTGCGCAGATTGAAGCTAGGACATTCCACCTCACAAATAATTTCACTATATAATAATACACAGTTTGTTGCTTGCTGGCTTGGTCCGTCTCTCTGTCACGCTCCTGAGGATTTAGACAGGAGTAAATTTAATAGGGTATACATGTATTGTAAGCACTGTATCGTGGATGCCAAAAGCACATCCTTCAAAGTGGAAATTTCTTCGCAAAGCATGCGTCCACCGGCAAATGAAAGGAAAAAATAACTCAGTAAATAGCACGTGAATTTTCATGCATGGGCGTACATGTATATCAATATTCTTCGGTCGATAGGAAGTCGCAGTTCCGTCAGATTCTCTCCTAGTTCGCCCTAATTCATTCTAAATATCTGTTCAGAGTTCCCCCGATTTAATTACCTAGAGTTATATATTAAAACTCCACCTAATATAGAGGGTGTACAAAAAGTTCTACGCGTAGAACTTCAAATGCAAATTTGTGTTTATGTACATACTAGTAGACCCACACATGAAAATTCACGTGTTTTTTTACTGAATTATTGCATTTTATTTGCCAGTGGACGCAGGCTTTGTGAAGGAGTTTCCATACTGAAGACTGTGTCTTTGGTAACCACAATACAATGCTTACTATACATGTACATCGTACCAAATTTCGTCCTATCTAAATCCTTAAGAGCATGACAGAGAGACGGACCAAGCAAGCACGCATACAAGCAAGTAAGCAACAAACTGTATTATTAAATCAGGGGCCTGTACTCCGAATATTTGGCCTCTACTCCACGCGAAGTTCAACAGCTACGAAGAAATTCAGCTGAAAAAATATGCGAAATAGCTTATGTACGACTGGATCAAGAGCTCTAATAGAGTATTTTGATTTTCGAATATATATTCCAGAAACTATGTATATTTGCCATCGTAGTTTAGGGATGAAATTTCATGGTCTCCCAACTTGTTATTCGTAGACGAATTCCCTCCTATTTAAATCCTTAAGAGCAAGTAACAAGTTGGTTATTATTATAAAGTAGGACTAGTAGACCCACACGTGAAAATTCACGTGTTTCATACTAAAATTTTCGTTTGATTTGTTAGTGGACACAGGCTTTGCGAAGGAGTTTTGTGCGTTTGTTATCCACAATGCAATGCTTACAATACGTGTATTCCCTACCGAATTTCCTGCAATCTAAATCCTAAACAACGTGACAGAGAGACGGACCAAGCAAGCAAACAAGCAACAAACTCTGTATTATTATACAATGAAAAATTTTAGGACACCCTGTATTTTATATCAAGAAGAAAATGGGTTTCACTATCTGCTGTTGGGTAGCAATCGATTACACTAGTATAATCTATCATCTGCATCTGAGTACGAAAATCTCTCCCTTAGAAACAAAGAACAGGAAAAGAAAAAAGCGAACTGACACGAACACATATTCGAGCCACCAAGTACATACAGTGAGGGCAAAATAATACAACACGTGGATTAAATCGCTAGATTGCACATTTATAGACCACATACAGTTACGAAAAGTGGACTTTATATAAACAATAGTATAAAAAGGTTAATTAAATATCTAAAACCCACAAATATTGAATAGAAAAATATGTAGGAGCATGTATAATAAATACGTATACAAAAGTTTACTACACATTTCATGATATACATACATTAATACTTCGTTGCGTGGCCCTTATTATTAATTATGGCTTCGATACGTTTATAGTAGTTCACTACTAGCCTTTTACAAGTTTCGGGCGTAATCTTATTCCATTCTTCAATGCAAATTTCTTTGAGTTCAATGATGTTATTGGGACCTCTCTTCTGAATCTTCAATTTCAATTCCCTTCACAAGTTTTCGATCGGATTCATGTCCGGGGATTGACTAGGCCATTCTAAAATGTTTATCTTTTTCATCCTCAACCATTCCTTGGTTTCGTTTGCAGTATGCTTTGGATCGTTATGTTGTTTGAATTTCCATCCACGTTTCAATTTTAACAAACGAGTTGAAGGTGAATCACACGACGAATCACTCTGTACTGGCGTCGGTAGCTTGCCAACAGCATGCAGCACGAAGCGCACATGCACCAAATGCAGACTGCAGCGTTGCAGCAGAGGAATTTGAAAACAGTACATAATTTAAAAACGCATCTCGAATGACCTTCAGTATTCGACGACCACGCTATAGAATGCTTAATTAACGTACCAAAGGAGAAACTAAAATCCTGCCTGATACCTATCGTATGAAAACCTATACAACAGAACTCATCGAAGAAAAATTATAGTACAGGAACAATAAATTTCAAAGCATGGAAATAACTGATAATCTTGATATGTAAGTCAATTTTCAAGAAAAAATTTACAGTAGCTCTATGCATGTCTGCACTATATGTGCACTACGTGGAAAGCTAAACTGGAACGTACAGACTGGACAATAGATGAAATAGAATAACTGAGCTCAGTAAAAGAAGTTTACCCGTGCGGGTACATACATTAGAAATCAAAAAATTCTCATTGAGACCGTTATGAACATCAAATGGCCCTCCAGAAAAACTATCGAAACAAAATGAAAACAGCGAAGAGAAATCCAAAACGAACTTGGGAGGTCATTGGAGAAATGGAACAGTATAAGTATCTTGAAACCAAAACCAACTCGAAAATCTATTGCAAATAACCATCAATATCAGCACTTTTCTCTCTGAAGTCGGTGCAAATATCTTTGATGAAGTATCTAAATCCGACTAAACTTGCTAATGTTAGCCCAGGAAATCAATAAATGGAGATCAAATACACTTAATCTGCAGGAGATAGATGGAATCTTATACATACGTACTGAAAAATTCAAATTCAGTTTGGCTTGAGAATATAAATCTTGAATACATCAAAGACAGTTTCAGTGTTATGACACCTATGTTTTATTTGATCAATAATACTTTTATTGCTACAAGCAAATTCCCTCACCAATGGGAACATCCTATTATGAAACTGTTGCATAAAGCGGGCGGCATCAATACTGCATCATATTACGGGCCCATTAGGCTTCTACCGGTCTAATCCAAAGTACTAGAAAAAGCAATATTAAATTAACTTTCAGAACATTTGGATGAACCTGACTGACTTCATTAAGACTAGTATGCTTACAGGTAACATACGAATAGTTAAGACGCTCTATTTGATATCAGTGAAAAATATCCAGGGACATTGTCAAAAGGAATGCCACCCTTTTGCTATTACTCAACCTTAGGAATTGACAAACAGTAGTTTCTGAGCTATTTATCTAAATGTTCTCAAGTAGTCCATCTAGAAAACAATATCACCCTTCATACGTTACGATTTCGGCGTTCCCCAAGGGTGTATTTTCCGTCCACTTTTGTTATGTATTCTCATCAATAATTATCCTTCCATTCCTCCTAACACGAAAATTTCAATGTAGGCATATGATGTACAAATGGCAATGATGAGTGTTATGACCAAATTATTCAACAGGAAAACAAACGCTGAAAACTTTTAAGATGGCTTCAAATCATGGTACAACCAAAATGGCCTTAAACTGAACTGAAGCAAAACACAGTGTATCATTTTCGGTACCAGGGATACAAGAAGAAAACTGCCGACCTTAAATCTAACGTTATTAAATGACATTATCAAATCAGTAGAGAATGTAAAACACGAATGTCTGATTTGAACAAAAGGTGTCATTCACATTTCACATATAGAAAACATGCTACAAAATTACTGAAACTTCATTGTTTTTATCACTGCATGTAAAATATGCGTAACAAAAAAACTAAATTATTAGCAATCACATCTCCAGAGTTATTGCGCTTTGGTTACTATGACTTGGTCTGTGGAGATATACCTACAAGTCTTCAAAGCTTTACAAAAATATTTGAATTTTTCTTCTAAGATTGTGTCGTGATACACGTGTGTATGTGTCATGTGCATGCGTCGTGAATGTGTTCCACGACACAGGAGTAGTAGCATGCAGCGCCACAACGAAGGAAAAGACGTGTAAAAAACCTGAACGCTCAGAAGGATCGAAAACGCTGACCATGCGATAAGCCAGCAAAAATACTCATGTGCGAAATTGAAACTCCAACGGTTGATCCAGATGGCGATATAGAGCAGGAATAAAAAAGGAAAAAAACAAATCAGTGCCAGTAATTTAATTTCCTCAAATATGAAAGTATAAACATGGAAAAATAAAACCCCTATCAACACCTCAGTTCACTCACCCCCACGCTCTCTCTCACATAACCACACAGAATACAGCGAAGCCCTACTAGCCCTCCATCCCCACAATATACAGTTATACACAACTGATTGGTTGTAATGCACATATGTACCTACCAGAACTAGTATCTGTGCGTCACACTATCGAGAGAGTGGGAAACTGACTTGGGCTGAGCCCAAGCTAATTACCTCGAAGTCAGCAGACCCAGTTTTGAATAATTCAGCGATGCCAGTCGTACAATAATTATTTTTTCAAGGCCACCACACCGGGATTGTTTGGCAGGCCGGATGAAATTATGTGGAGGGCCGAATGCAGCCCGCGGGCCATAGTTTGGAGACCCCTGTTATAGAGGAAAAATTGTGAGAAGCTCAACAAGAAAGAGGAGCTAGGAAGCATGAGGGTGTGATTACTGCAACCAAAAGGTTATAAAAGCAGCTGTCGGACAACTAAGAAGTTTTTTAAAGAGTTCAGAGACAGGGAGTCAACACAGTGAACAAGGAAACAAAAAGGACAAACAGCAACGGCGGCAGTCAACTTCAAAAGCCTACAAGACGTCTAAGACGGAAAATCTCTTCAACGCGAAGGTGAGAGTACTCTGAAATAGGAAAACAGAAACAATATGCCACAAAACAATATAGCGCTGGAGAAGATATCTATGGAGGCACGTATTTATGGAGGATTTTCATATCCTTGTAGGGTGGGAGATTCCTTGAAGAAGTTCCTTGAAGAAATTCTGTGAAGAAATTATTGAAAAAGCTCCTTGAAGAAGTTCGTGCCAAATTGATAGAAGTTCCTGGACAACTTGGAAGAACTTCTTACTAACGTGGGAGTCTGGATAAGTCCGGAAATTCATCATTAACTTGGAATCAACACCTACGCTAATTACCTCGAAAAACTTTGTCAACTTGGAAATATCGATCATAATACTTAAACCAGCGACGTCCTATTAAACCAGTGGAAAGTGAAAACCGTCACGCTTAAAGAGCCGACTGTGTCAGGTGTCCTGCCCAGAGACAATGTGCAATAGAGTGGGTTAACAGAATGCGTTAGTGTGAATAGTATGCCATTATTCGTGCCATTCTGCATGAGATTAAGATTAGGTGGTCACTACCCGTAAAATTAGGTGTTAGGCTATAGAATTCCATTGATTTATTGCATGTTTATGTGATATTTACGTGTGTTGTTGGAAAACATTGTCAAACTGAATCCTCGTGCTTGTTCCCTTATTGCATTGACCTCATTGATAAATACCATGTCATTAATTGTGAGGAGGTTTCGATCCTTCCAATTTTCGACGACTGTGTCGCGATTAGTTTATGGCATTCTGATTAGCGTAAGATTCTGCACATATGTCTTGCCTTGAAAACATTTAATTTTGACGCCCGTAAATCTCGTTAATTCATGCAAAGAAACATTTAGAAGAGAACCCGTATCGCCACAGTTGTATACAAATGAATCTTCGGGATAAACTATGTACTATACAGCCTCTTTCTTAAAAAAGCTTTCATGGACCCCGATATAACAAGGAATAATCATTCACAAAGTCAGATTTGTAGTTTACTCTCAAAATCGCCCTACCAAACACCGATTTTTTGCATCTTAACACGTTGACTCCGAAGTGGTACGTATATGGACCACTTAGGTTAGGTTCTGTAAATTTTACAGTGCTTTCTAGTAATAATATGTACAAAGTGAAGATTTAAACCGTCCAGGCAACCGGAGGCAACGTGTTAAAACGATGTTTATATCAGACATTTATTAAAAAAACGTAACAATAACACTGCAATGTTTTGGATTTAAGAATCAGGCTCTAGAATTGATATTTAAACTTCTGAAAATAAAAGCTTTTTGAAAATTAATGATAAACGTCTAATGTTATCAATAAAAATCAGTTTTAATTCTAATGTGCCATTTGATTTTTTCTGTATGATTATTATTGTTGCGTATCCATTAATTTAATTTTGAAAAGAATCCTTCAATTATAGTGTCATTTACAAGATATCAGTTTTCAGCGACAGCGATTTATGAGGCTCGGGTGATAGAAAGTAAATCAGTTTTGTTCTTAGCCATCGTGAATTGTTCGCCAATCAATTCTTATTATTTCAAGATGACTTATGCAGCAAGAAAATATGGAACTATGTCACGGGAGCTAGGAAAGGTATCCATCCACTTCTTAGATATAACCATAGTCCTCCTTGATGAAGTCGGCTCCTCTCTCGCCGATCATGATGCAGGGAGCGTTGGTGTTTGCTGTAACAATTTTGATATCGTAAGTTAAATGAACGAAATGAAGCATACGTAACTGTAAAAAGAAGTAAAAAAAATATACTTGCAGAGAATAATAACCGTAAGAATCACAAACATAGGATAACAGGATTTAAAGCAAAAATATTGAAATGAATCGCTTGAGGTAATGTATATGTTAACCAAAAGGTACTTTGCTATTCTAAATACTTATGTATTACGTAAAAACTATAACAGATACGATAGTGTAGTACATTTCGAATGAGATAAAAATACTCTAAATATTTATTTTTATGATGACAGCTGACCATGATAAAACTCACGGATTCAAACAATATAATATTTAAGAAACCTCTAGTAATAGTTATATACACAGTAGATGAGGGATTTTGCATTATTTTTAGTTTTTTCGTAATAAATTCTTATAATGGTAAAGTAACTTTTAGGCCACCGTATATTAGGAATACAGAATGACCCACTTACGAAAATGAGAATATGCGAGTGGGCGGCTCGATAAGAAAATTCCAAAGTTCAATCAAAATGTAATGAATGCTTGAATTCCGAGCCAAAACTCTCTACTCTCATAGTTCAACACTTCATTACCATCAACTTAAGTCTGTTAAGTTGTTCAACTTAACTTAAGTCTGTTTTCCTTCAGTTGATCTGACTTAGTAACGTCTAGTCGTGCTGCATTTACAAACGCAGACTGTTACGAAGAAAATCTTTCTTTTAATGGATCTACCGAACAGTTAATTTCAGTCGCAACTTGACTTCTGTAAGATTATTTGTGCATTAAATTCACATTTTTCATCAGTTCTTTGTCTTGGTTCAATTGTATTTTCTCCATGCAATTCGCCACAGAAGATATGTAAAATTTACCAGAAACTTCTGTGTTAGATTTAGTTTTGTGCTCTGTGCATCGAAATCTTTTTCCGGAAATGCACTAGTTCTTGCCTATACAAAAAATATTGGGCAACTCTATGAAGCAAACTCACATGACGTAATAACAGGCATGATGGAAGCGTCAATCACCCTCAGTCCGGTTACTCCTCGTACCCTGTTCATATAAGTAAAAAATATTGTAATGATTTCCAACGTAATAATCACAACCTAAAGTATTACGTTGATCAAGATGTTCTATTATGAAATATACAGTCTGTATCTAATTGAAACTTATCATGTGAAACTTAAAGGGCAAATTTGAAATAATCGCTTCCACGTAATCGAAAAAATAAATCTCACACTGTTTTTTATCCGAAGTTAAAAACGGACCGGCTGTTCACCTAAAAATATGCTGAAAAAATTTGTTATTTTTGTAACAGAAGGATATTGTATTTTTCAACTCAAAAACATGATCTAGCAATAATATAATTAAAGAGTGTTTTGCAGTTGTTTAGTTTTTAGGCAACAGAAAGCAAGCTGATGATCGAATTCATATTCGCCCATAAGGGTGTAATCATTTCACCATGTAGTTTTAGACTAAAAACAAAATGATCAAGAGAGTGTTTCTATTACTATTTTTATTGTGTTGAACAAAGAATTCCCTCAATGAGTGAACAAAAACGTAATAAATATGTCAAAAGACACACTAGAGCAGAAACTAGTAAAGACGTAGAACTTTGGAGATATGTATTAACAAACAAAATTAAAAGTAGGCACCAGTAACAGGTTTTTGATTTTGTGGTAAATATCTAGGGCCAAGGAAACTAATACACTAAGAAAGGCAGCACTCGAAGTTCAGGAATCCATACATCCCTCCAGCAGCATCTGATCCCTGTATTTAGAACAAACCCATCTGTACCTCCATCAGGGGTGCTAAGATGTGCGTGGTAAGTTCTTGAATTGTGTCGATTATATAAAATCAAACTTAGTTTATGGGTAGCATTTTCACATAGCAATGACTCATGCACGAGTTTCATGTTGTGTGTTTTTCAAGATTCTCTAAGTTCCGTGTTTTATTTCAGAAGAGCATTGGTTAAAGTTATGGTCAATGTAACTCAACATGATGATGTACAAAAGCACAATATATTTCCAGGTCATTTCAAATTCATAATTGCTGTCTTCAAATGATATGAGGCTCAAGTGCCACATGAGCAATATCATTTTTCACCGCGATCACCAAAGACATAACCTTCATATCACCGAATGATGAAGTTGACTATGTTAATATATCATCTTATTAAGTATGATCAAAATAAAAAAAAATAATACTACATGTCTAATAAATTAAAAAAAAATTCTAAAGTGGCATGATTGAGGCTATAAAGTCTTACCCAAATTTTTACAAACAATGTCTTATTGTTCTGCGTTTTAAGTATAAGTTGGTTGATATTTAACGAACTAAATTTTGAACTGTGGGATCAACAATCTAAGTGGTTCGAAGAGCTTACAGGAGTCGAGAAGAGACCACTCCATTAGGATCTGAGTCAGGCGCCATCATGCACGTGCTTGTGGGGTGGTAGGCGCT
>VCRD01000116.1:0-50625 GCA_006783055.1 Trinorchestia longiramus
TTTAACAGAGTAATCTCCGTAGACCAATTCATATGAGGTAATATTCTCACACCAGTTTTCGCTGCATAATCTACGTGGGCCAGATCATGCAAAGCAATATTCTGGTCCTAGATCCGGCAGAACAATCTCCGTAGACCAATTTAGGCCAGGCAATAACCTCACACCAGCTTAAGCAGCTTAACCCAAGTAGGCTACTTTGAGGACGGCAATATCTTAACACCAGTTTCCGTAGAGCAATCTCTGTCGACCAGTATTTACTAAACAATATCCCAACACCAGTTTCCGTAGAGCAATTTCCATAGACTATGTTTACAAAGCAATATCCTAACACCAGTTTCGGCGGAATATTCTCAGTAGACCAAACTCCACAAAGCAATATCCTAACACCAGTTTCAGCAGAGTAATCTCCGTAGACCAGTGTCCACAAAGCAATTTCCCTAGACCAGTTTCAGCAGTCCAGCGCCGCAGCGGCCGTCAGGGGCGCGCTAATTTGGAGGCGTCTAATTGCACGAGACGCAACTGCAGCAGCCGCACTAACGAATAAATTGCACCCTCTGATAAATGTTGGCGCTACTGCGGATAAATGCTGCTACTGCTGATAGATACTGATACTACTGCTGATAAATGCTGCTACTGCTGATAAATGCTGTTACTGCAGATAAATGCTGCTACTGCTGATAAATGCTGCTACTGCCGATAAATGCTGATACTACTGCAGATAAATGCTGCTACTGCCGATAAATGCTGGTGCTACTGTGGATAAATGCTACTTCTACTGCTGATAAATGCTGGTGCTACTGCAGATAAATGCTACTGCTACTGCTGATGAATGCTACTACAATTGACAAATAGAATAGAATAGAATAAAATATGGTAACTGTAGTGAAGTGTTCGGTCCATTCTTGAGTTGCTACTGAAGTTCCATACCGTCTGAAGCATAGGCACCAACCACATCCATACACCTCAATTACTGACAGACATTTCAGTCCCGTACCTGCACCTTAATCACGGACAGACATTTCGGTCATGCATAAGCACTGCAATCATACACAAATACCAAGAGTAAAGGAAGATATAGAATCAGTGCTTTAGAGAACCGAAAAATTCTTGATCCAGTATTTGGTGAGACGATTTTTGAATGTGTTCACAGTGCCAGTAGAAACGATATTTTCGGGCACCTGCTTCCAGGTGCTGGTTTCAGGGTCCAGATTTTCCAGGTTCATGTTTCTATCTGTTTCTAATCATGAGAAAAAACAGCAGAGGTTTTATACCTTGAATGCAGCACGTATTTAGAATTCTGAGTTTGCTTTTGTTGTCCGTTTCAGTTGAGCCATCAGGGTCGATCAGTGATCCAATAGTATTTCGTTTGAGTCGTTGGTCAGTTACGTGTTTGTAGAATCTCTTCTAGTTAGTTTTCGCTAGTGCTGCAACTGCAATTTCTTTATTTAGCAATGTGTAACTTATCGCTCATTTTACGATCTTGCAAGTACATATATGTTCTTAACGATAGGATTCTGTTTATTATCGTTTAAGCCTTCTGTACGAGTCATGCGCTGCATATATTGGGCGCTTAATTTGTTGGTTGGTCATATTTGACAAAGTGGGCTGTTGGTTGGTCTTATTTACATTGTTGGGATAAAATAGTAGCGGTTGCCATTTTTGTAAGTATCATGTATCATTCCTCGGTGTTTTTGTTACTCATTAGTACTTCGCAGTCAAAACTGCTGAGATCATTTTTCATTAGTTCATAATTTGTCCGTGTGTAGTTAAGGAAACTTTTGATTAGAGTCCTAGCGTTAGGGTTGTGAACTTGGAGCGTGAATTTGCAACAAATGTTGTTATGACTGGCAGTAAATGTTGTTACAACTGCTGGTAAATGTTATTGCGACTACTGCCAAATGCTGCCAGTTAGCGAAAAAAAGATAGTTTATTGAAAGTCATTACCAAAGTAAAATTTCACACTTTAAGACCAACCAAAGTGAAAGTTATGGAAATTTAATTTCAAAATGATATGTCAAGAAAGTTAAATCGAGTTTAATGGATTCCTAAACTGTTGGACTGATGACTTGTGCAAGAAAAGACGTAGTGTGACAAATCGGACGACAGAGCAGTGCCACCTCGTGAAGCAAACCCCCGAGCCCTTCGCTAGAGTACCTAGGAAGAGCACATGAATGAAATGTTACACATGGTCTGTCTTTAAGTACCGCTCTCTAACCTATTCTGTCACTGGGGCTTACACATGGACTGTCCTCGATGCAGGCAAATTCCAGTATAACAAGAGCATTCACAATGCCTGCTGGCGATGCAACTTTCGACTTGGTACCCTCATAGCCGTCTCTGAAAGTACAAGCGTTCGCTTGGCTTGAAGAACGGCCGAAAATTCATTAAATTAGTTAAAAAACAGTGCATAAATGAGGTCAAGATGAATCGAAGCTAGTAAGTTGCACCAGAGAATTGAGGATTGACTCCTCGTTTCATTTTTATAGCTTTGCGTGTGTCTCAAGTAACTATTCCAACCCGTGTGTATTATTACGATCGTATTCCATGGGGTAAAATAAGTGGAGTTGAAAAGAGGTGAGGTAAGTTATTGTTCACGTATGTTGATCTTCAGATTTGGTAAGGAGAAAAAAATGAAGAATAAAAACAGTAAAGCGTATGTTTAGGTCAAACACAACCTTAAATTTTTAAAAAGCAAAGAATGAAGAAAAATTGGAAGGAAGCAGTTGGAAGGAAGCAGTTGGAATTCAAATTTTAAAATGAGTGTTCTTCATAGTAGTACTGATAGTATATTCTGTGCCAACCATTCATAAACTTTAAAGTTGGTAACCGTGCGACGAGTGATAAACATCGTTCACAAAAGAACTTTAAAGTTAATTCAGGTGGTAAATATCCGCATTGACGCAAATGTTTCACTCTAGTTTATAAGCTCAGAAAATATTTATAATTTTATAGCAATGTTTGTTCACTGCTGCCTCGTTTACTCTTCACTTATGTGCCGTCANCGAAACACTTAGTAGGAAATTAAGTAAAGTCATGGCTGCCGCCGACTTTAAGCGAGGGCATACAAAGAGACAGCGCGACAATTTAAAGCCACATCGTCAACATGCGTTGGGTGTACCATTGGGAGCCTTTTCAAATGGGAACTTTGGATGGGAGCTTGGTGAAGGTGGTGGTATTTGGAGGCATTGAGTTTTTGGTGGGCGTTTCGATTTCCATGGAGACCAAATGAAATGAAGGTATTGTGGAACAAATGATAGAGTTTTTGTAAAAGAACAAGTAATGATATCATTATGTGTGATGGATGGTGTTAAAATTACAACAATTACAATTACGTGTCTTATAATTATATGTCTTACAATCATGTGTCTTACCGTTATGTGTCCTACAATTATAAATCAAGGTTAAATGGAGGCAAAACGGAAGAAGTGAAATGTTTTGAATCCTTGGAATATCGCTTCACTTTAAAATTAGAAGAATGGAAAAGGAGGGGGAAGAGGGAAGGAAAAAGAAATAAGGTAGAGTGTCGAAGAAAAGAGACCTGTAGTGTAAGGATCTCGATAAGATTGCAAAAAAAGTTTGTGTGAGGCTGATAATTCTAGTTCTTTTCTACGAAACGGAGACTTAAGAACTGAAAGTAGCAGCACAGAAAACAAAACAAAACTTTCAATACACGCAACCTCAGAAAATTTCAGTAGGAATCACAAGCTCTGATAGCGTGCGAATTGAAAAAATGTGACGGATCTGTGTTGTAGGCGAGTCGTTAAATAGAATTAAATGGGGGATATAAAAGTGTTTTGAGCTATGAATAGCATGATGATCCACTAAAACGTCTTCATAAACACTTATAAACTCCAAGAATGAACAGTGCATTTTCTGTACTTTACGAAACAGTGTATCAGTATTTTAAAAACATTAAATCTATACAATTTAATTCAGAATAACTCCATATAACACAGATCCAGCACACACAGCAATAACATCTGGCCGTTTGTCTTTACAACTGTCCAGTTCTAACGCCAATAAAAGGATTCGTTTATCTTCACAAATGGCGACTGTAAACACTAATGATCCTGCGCTTTGATCTCTCCTTAATGGCTCAAAATTACTTTCTGAAGTGACTACTTTTGTCACCAGTCTTGGTGCTCCTCCTTTATTGCCTCCTCTTTGCAGAGCTGCGTCCGCTTCATTTCCGACGTCCTTTCCCCTGCTGCTTCATTTCCGTGTCTTCACTTCCTTCACTTCATGTACTTTAGGATTTACTATAACTTTATTTTACTAATTTAATATTACTTCTTCCGATTGATTGCTGTATTTTAAGTATAACTGAAATCTATGAGCTAATGTTTTAAAAATCTGATGTTGAGTTGTAGGATATTCCTTCGAAAGATTAATTTTCAATCTTCAGTTTTTCTGGAAAGATTCATGGCACTTTACGCAACGAATTCTTTCCGTTTTGTTTCTTATTTTTTCTTTTAGTACTATGAGTACCAGAAAAGTATTTTTAGTACTAATAGTACCAGAACATCATGAGTACCAGAAAAGAAATAGGGCCTTGAATAGACTACGGCTAAAAATACTGTATTATTTAACAGAATAACGGTATGTGGGACCCTTTCACAATGTGCTCACCTCTAGAACACTGAAACAACTCCTTTATAGACAAACAAATATTTAAAGTAATCAAATGCCAAATAAATATTCAAATCAAATATTAATATATTAATCAAATATTGTAAAAATCAGTGTTCATGAATGACTTTCAGATAACGTCCACCAATTTAAGTGCAAGAGTGTTGTCACGTAAGGTTATAGTTACGTCAGATTGTCGTTACTTAGATTATTGTTACAAACGATTGTTGTTACGCAAGATTGTTGTTACGTAAGATTGTTGTTTTGTTAGAGTGTTGTTACCTAAGATTGTTGTTAATTAAGATTGTTTTTATGCAAGATAGTTGTTACGTAAGATTGTATTTATGCAAGATAGCTGTTACGTAAAATTGCAATCACTATTCCAACGATGTAAACCCACCCAAATCATGCCACTATCGCCAGACAGCTGCACTGTCGAAGCGATGCATAAAAAACCAAATGGTTCACGTGATTCTTTCTCCAAATATGGCATCGTTTAGGAACAAGGTAAAGTCTTGTACGTGAAAGAACAGCACGCTTTCCTGCTGTTCCTTCAGGAGTCTTTGTGTTCCCTTACGAGTTGAGGTCGTTCCTTTTGGTGGACTGAATAACACCATGTTTGTGACTGCGTAACGTGAATGACACGATACTTGTGACTGTGCAACATGAATGATACGATACTTGTAACTGTGCAACGTGAATGACACGATACTTGTGACTGTGCAACGTGAATGACACGATGCTTGTGAGTGTGCAACGTGAATGACTCGATACTTGTGACTGTGCAACATGACTGACGCGATACTTGTGACTGTGCAACGGAATTGACACGATACTTGTGACTGTGCAACGTGAATGACACGATACTTGTGAGTGTGCAACGTGAATGACACGATACTTGTGACTGTGCAACATGAATGACACGATACTTGTGACTTCACGCCTTATATTCGCCTCCTTCAGTGCTCGGTAAATAGCACGTAGAAAATTTTCCATGTGACTTTGTTCGATGTTTCAATATTACAAGCTAGATTTCAGTATGCGCTTCAAAAAGCGCCTGCTGTTACCATCGAGTGCTCTACCTGTTCCACTATGCAACTGAACGACATGTTCTACATGCTACTGCAGTGAGTGATGGTTATTTGTAGTGTCCAAAGGCTTTTTTTTTTACCATTTTTGCCACTTCTCAGGCATATTTATCTTATCTATGTCATCCTAGAATCTCCTCTCTTTGAAAGATGAGAATGCTTAGGCCTTGAATCGGTGTCATTATTCATTTTTTTCGTGTTGAAGACTTTGTTACTGGTTGTCGATTCCAGTGAACGAAAACCACATTGTCGTACTCTTTTCGCTTAATTTTTGTTAGCAGAAACTGAACATTTATGTATATCATCAGGCACGCATTTTTCCAGGGTGCGTCAAACATTTTGCCTGGTTGGTGTAGTAAAAACTCTCAAATAAATTTAATACCAAATCCAAAAACATTTTTATTCAAATATTCACAATTAATTTATCCAACTGCACATTCAGTTAGAATTTCACTGCTTTTTGCCCCAGGTAGGAAAGTGTGCACTGCTTACCATTATACAAACACGTTTTGTTTAGGGCTTCCAGCTTACTATCCAGTGCATACTATGATATGCCACTGCTCTAATTCTAAATACTAAAAGCTTTAGAAAGTACTACAGAAAGTACAAGCAGATGCGTACTATGATACAAGCCCCTACAGCAAATTACTTATCAACTTGCCATTTCGGGTTGGTCCTGCATTGTACATCGTGAGCTTTATCTTAATTGAATCTCATTGTAAAGCCTGATGTAGGGAATCCTATCTGTATCGTGTTCCCAATCCATCATAAAAAACAACCGTGTGTGCAAACGTTCCCGAAACAAAGCTCCCACAGAGGTTTAATAATTTTTCTATGTTCTAAAGAATTGACGTTTTCCGCTTTGCACTACTGGATTTGTAGGAGCTTTGTCAAAGCCGATTATCGAAGTCAGATTCTTAACAATAAAACGCTGAAAATGTTTTGCTGTTCCGACGTTTTCGTTACATTTTTAATAGAATATTCTCGTGGAACACGCAGAAATGAATTATTTTTAATTGCCGTAGCATGGTTGGCAGCAAAGTTCTATTTATTTCTTTGCATCCTTCAGAGCTGACGTTCAGGCTTTTTTTAATTGGTTATGAAGGATAGAAGTCAAGCGAGGGGTGACGGCACATAAGTGAAGAGTAAACGAGGCAGCAGTGAACAAACATTGCTATAAAATTATAAATATTTTCTGAGCTTATAAACTAAAGTGAAACATTTACGTCAATGCTGATATTTACCACCTGAATTAACTTTAAAGTTCTTTTGTGAACGATGTTTATCACTCGTCGCACGGTTACAAACTTTAAAGTTTATGAATGGTTGGCACAGAATATACATACTATCAGTACTACTATGAAGAACACTCATTTTTAAATTTGAATTCCAACTGCTTCCTTCCAATTTTTCTTCATTCTTTGCATTTTAAAAATTTAATGTTGTGTTTGACCTAAACATACGCTTTACTGTTTTTATTCTTCATTTTTTTTCTCCTTACCAAATCTGAAGATCAACATACGTGAACAATAGCTTGCCTCACTTCTTTTCAATTGCAATTGTTTTACCCCATGGAATACGATCGTAATAATTCACACGGGTTGGAATAGTTACTTGAGACACACGCAAAGCTATAAAAATGAAACGAGGAGTCAATCCTCAATTCTCTGGTGCAACTTACAAGCTTCGATTCATCTTGACATCATTTATACACTGCTTTTCAACTAATTTAATGAATTTTCGACCTTTCTTCAAGCCAAGCGAACGCTTGTACTTTCAGACACGGCTATGAGGGTACCAAGTCGAAAGTTGCATTGCTAGCAGGCATTGTGAATGCTCTTGTTATACTGGAATTTGCCTACATCGAGGACAGTCCACGTGTAAGCCCCAGTGACAGAATAGGTTAGCGAGCGGTACTTAAAGACAGACTATGTGTTACATTTCATTCATGCGCTCTTCCTAGGTACTCTAACGAAGGGCTCGGGGGTTTGCTTCACGAGGTGAAGCAAACTCTGTCGTCCGATTTGTCACACTACGTCTTTTCTTGCACAAGTCATCAGTCCAACAGTTTAGGAATCCATTAAACTCGATTTAACTTTCTTGACATTTCATTTTGAAATTAAATCTCCATAACTTTCACTTTGGTTGGTCTTAAAGTGTGAAATTTTACTTTGGTAATGACTTTCAATAAACTGTATCTTTTTTTCGCTAACTGGCAGCATTTGGCAGTAGTCCCAATAACATTTACCAGCAGTTGTAACAACATTTACTGCCAGTCATAACAACATTTGTTGCAAATTCACGCTCCAAGTTCACAACCCTAACGCTAGGACTCTAATCAAAAGTTACCTTAACTACACACGGACAAATTATGAACTAATGAAAAATGATCTCAGCAGTTTTGACTGCGAAGTACTAATGAGTAACAAGAACACCGAGGAATGATACATGATACTTACAAAAATGGCAACCGCTACTATTTTATCCCAACAATGCAAATAAGACCAACCAACAGCCCACTTTGTCAAATATGACCAACCAACAAATTAAGTGCCCAAAATATGCAGCGCAAGACTCGTACAGAAGACTTAAACGATAACAAACAGAATCTTATCATTAAGAACATGTCTGTACTTGCAAGATCGTAAAATGAACGATAAGTTATACATTGCTAAATAAAGAAATTGCAGTTGCAGCACTAGCAAAAACTAACTCGAAGAGATTTTACAAACAAGTAACTGACCAACGACTCGAACGAAATACTATTGGATCACTGATCGACCCTGATAGCTCAACTCAAATCGACAACAAATGTAAAGTCAGAATTCAAATACGTGCTGCATTCAAGGTATACAACCTCTGATGTTTTTTTCTCATGATTAGAAATAGATAGAAACATGAACCTGGAAAATCTGGACCCTGAAACCAGCACCTGGAAGCAGGTGCCCGAAAATATCGTTTCTACTGGCACTGTGAACACATTCAAAAATCGTCTCATCAAATACTGGATCAGGAATTTTTCAGTTCTCTAAAGCACTGATTCTATATCTTCCTTTACTCTTGGTATTTGTGAATGATTGCAGTGTTTATGCATGACCGAAATGTCTGTCCGTGATTAAGGTGCAGGTACGGGACTGAAATGTCTGTCAGTAATTGAGGTGTATGGATGTGGTTGGTGCCTATGCTTCAGACGGCATGGAACTTCAGTAGCAACTCAAGAATGGACCGAACAGTTCGCTACAGTTACCATATTTTATTCTATTCTATTCTATTTGTCTATTGTTGTAGCATTCATCAGCAGTAGCAGTAGCATTTATCGGCAGTAGCACCAGCATTTATCAGCAGTACCAGTAGCATTTATCAGCAGTAGCACCAGCATTTATCGGCAGTAGCAGCATTTATCTGCAGTAGCATCAGCATTTATCAGCAGTAGTAGCATTTATCAGCAGTCACATCAGTATCTATCAGCAGTAGCAGCATTTATCTGCAGTAGCGCCAACATTTATCAGAGGGTGCAATTTATTCGTTAGTGCGGCTGCTGCAGTTGCGTCTCGTGCAATTAGACGCCTCCAAATTAGCGCGCCCCTGACGGCCGCTGCGGCGCTGGGCTGCTGAAACTGGTCTAGGGAAATTGCTTTGTGGACACTGGTCTACGGAGATTACTCTGCTGAAACTGGTGTTAGGATATTGCTTTGTAAACCCAGTCTATGGAAATTGCTCTACGGAAACTGGTTTTAGGATATTGTTTAATAAATACTGGTCTACAGAGATTGCTCTTCGGAAACTGGTGTTAAGAAATTGCCGTCCTCGAAGTGGCCTACTTGGGTTAAGCTGCTTTAGCTGGTGTGAGGTTATTGCTTTGCCTAAATTGGTCTACGGAGATTGCTCTGCCGGATCTAGGATCAGAATATTGCTTTGCATTATCTGGCCCACGTAGATTATGCAGCGAAAACTGGTGTGAGAATATTACCTCATATGAATTGGTCTACGGAGATTACTCTGTTAAAGCTGGTGTGAGGATATTACCTCGCGTAAACTGATGTTGAGAGATTACTCAGCTAAAGTTGGTCTCCTTTATTTGCATTGTTGCCAGTAGTGAATAGAAGTCCCTCAGCTGAAGCTAGTCTAAGGAATGTATTCTGGAAGAACTGGAAAAATAATGTACCTTTTAGAAATTGCTCTAGTGAACTTGTCAAGAAAAATCATTTTTCTGTTACTAGTCTAGGAAATTTGTCTACCGAAACTGGTTTAAGAAAATTTGTTAGATGAAACTGGTCAAACGAAATTTATCTGCTGGTACTGGTGCGGTAAAACTTGAGTGATAAAAAGAGAGTAGTATTAGATTGATGATACTGGATTTGTGAGACGGGAGAGTAACGAGCGTGAATAGTTTGTTGTGTTGAAAATTGAGCAGGGTAGATAGAAAGACTTGAGCATGAACCTACATATAAACAGGTTTTAATTTTAATTGCCCAACTACTATCAGAGCTTCTGGATACCTATTGAGGATAAGGCTAGTTCGCTAAAGCTCTGATAGTGCATGGACTCCTTACAGTACGCACGTTTGTATTGCTTTTCAATGAGAGAGGTAGACAATTCCAGTAACAATGCTTTAGAATAGAATTTATATTTAAAATGGCCCGTCCACCTCTGTACGGAGCACCTCAAGCCACAATGACTAGCGTCAACAAAAAACTTGCTTTATACTTTGTGAGATCCTGACCTTAATATTAAACAATTTGCCACTACAGCTATCGAAAATACGCATAATGATTGTTCTATATAGTGTTCCGTGTACCAATTTTCCCAGGCTTTCGAATTCATTGGGCATGGTCATTATTTTTATTCAAGTGGAATGTCATTATTCTTGTTATTCTCTCCCGTTCAGCGATTTTTGTCGATGGTGCAGGGTGTTGGTAAAACACGAATATCAAAACCTACTAAGATTCCTAAGAATATCATCTGTGTTGTAAAGCCTCTTTAAAAACGACTGAAATACAACTCTCAACTTCAGACCTGGAACAAACAAACTCACTCAAACATTTCAAATTAATTCGAACACGGGTAATTTAGAACTGCAGAGCTCAGACTACCGAACACCAATATCTGAAATCTGTGTGTCTCGATAAGGGATAATAGATCGAAGATGTAAGGGTGCGTTCGTAATAGAAGAGCAAATACGTAGCTGTATGGACCTTTCGATGCTCCACATTATTCCACAAAATATCGGATAAAGAGGCTTACATGTCATTGATCTTCTATCAAATTATTTCTAAGATTTTAAGGGTCAATGCATCAAGTAATGAAAATGGTATATGGGCAGGTATACTACATAGAACCCCTTACTCTTGCTCTCTCACATCGATACATGAACATCAATCTAAATGAAGTAATATTTATTTTCAAACAGACTCTTGTTCAAATGGATGACAAGAGTACCGTAACCTTCCATTTTCGAAAGCGTCATTATATTACATTTATTGTAATAAATAGATAACCAAATTAATTAAGATCAGCACTAGTGGCTGAAGTCAGAAAGCATTCAGAAACAATGGCATTTAAATGAACACTTCTAAAGTTCCTGCGATTGGCGAGGGAATTTGGAGCTAAATAGCAGAGAACCATTTAAGATTGTTTCATCGAGATTGGATTGTAACAATACTATTGCTTAATTAGCACAAAATTAATTAAAGCAAGGTTTGAATACTGATAGACTAATATAGACCTAATTGACCAATTTGAAGAATCTCAAACGTGAGATGAAAATGAAAATCCTCGTAAGAGGGACGATTTTCAATTGTAAACGTTTTAGAATACAAACTAACTAAAATACTTGAAAACGTGCTGAAACTAAAAACAGGACGTATATTTGTGCTTCTGACCTAGAACCTATTTTTCTTATATTCATGAACTAATTCTACTACGTTTCTCCACTGTTATATATTAGTAGGTTAGAGCAATGCATAATTTGATAGCACTTTTATCTGGATATAAGTTAGGTTTATGGGCAAATATTGAAGAAGACTCTAGGATCCAGTGGTGTTTCTCATCAATTGATTTGAAATGGTTTGAAAAATCAACAGTTTTAGAGGTATGACTGAAATGTTGAGAATGATCCCTTATTACTGACTGGGAAAGACAGGCAAATTCGCTGCCATTTGTGTGCGAAATTTGTGATTATTCGTGCGACTCCAAGAGAAACTCTTCTCAATTAGGAGTTGCTCTATGTTTTCTTTTTCCCTCACCTGATATATGAATCAATGAAATTGAACTTGTTTCTCAGGAACTTTCAAAAAATTTTCTGCTTAATAAAATATATTATACCATTTTCTCACACTTTAACTGTTTGTACGATAAGAATGAAAGTTATTTATTATCTTCCGTTCATTAAAAAATCCCTTCAGCTCGTTTGTCAAACAATCTTTTAATCCCCAAGGATAACAGCGCTCCCAATACGAATCGCAGAGCTTGGGCGTTTCCCTCAAATCACAAAGGCTTGGCCGACACCCCCTCGCTCAACTGCCTGCCCTGAGTCAGCGCTGCTGATCAAACTTTGAAGATTAACACCAAAGTTTGGAAGTGGCGCGTGTCAAAGAACGGGCCCCATCATGTGTCTCCCTGCACAATTGAGGCTGCTAGCCGCCGAATACATCAGTGTCTTCTCTATGTGTCAGCTACAGATTTTTTATTTGCAGCATAATTACAAATCCCAATGACGTTGTGTCTGTGTCGACTTCAGTCCTGTTTCGTTACGTTCTTAAAAAATTGAGATTTTATTTAGATCAATACAATATTAAAACCATGTTCTTCATATTTTCAGTTACGAGAGGAGAAGATGAAATATTGTATCGAGAATACGCTTGAATACTGCGGTCACAACGTTCTTGCCTGTCGCGGCTGTAGCACATACTGCAAATCGAAATCAAGGAGGAATTAATGAAACAGAGTATATAAGAATGTAAGAAAATACGACGGTGTTTTGGACTAACGTAAAGAACAGATTGGTAAAGCTTGTACTGGGTTTTTCAGGAGCATTGCGAGAATGGACGAGGAAAGTCTTTTTGGAAAAGTGATGTGTTTGTAGGGAAAACGACAGGAAAGATTTAAAAGAGTGGCAGAGGAAGAGATCTGAGATTATAATTCTATACATAGAGATGACATAAAAATGTCGTTACAAACAAAGCGTTAAAATACGTTTAGAATCTAAAGAGTTTCTAAGCTAAGTATTCCTAGTGGAAAAAGTGTTGTACGCGAAACCACTTCTTCAGATGAGTTAAACTATACTTAAGCAACGATTGACGATTCCTGTCAAAATGAACGTCAAAACTGAAAGTCATTTTCAGTATCTCACAAGACCGAAAAAAGAATAAATTTAGAATGATATTTGCCCGATGAAGATTGATTCTTAGCCCAAGACTATACTCATCAATTTTTTGTGAATGCAATCCCATCTCAATGACGTTTTAAAACAGAATATTTATCAGAGTAGTTGTATGTCTCTAATACGGAGTTCTGTAGCGGGTGAAAATAAAATGATGTGATTGCAACAAAATGTTGTAAAGAAGCTGCCCCTTTCTGCATGAGTGAGAATGCATAGAGGAATGAGATGGAATTGAACAAAGACTATTTGTACGAAAGCTTTTTCCAGGGTGCTCAGCAACTGGAATACTCAGGCTTCTTGTTATTGAACCTACATTTTCTCACTTGCTTCGTGCTCAATGATCTTATAAGAAGTTCAAAGCCGCATGACACAGAGCAGCTGTTGGGAAATGTTGAGCCGTACCGAAATGAACGCTCGATATTGATTTCTCTCTGAAAAGAGTTCAGTTGAAAAAAATATGGCGAAGATAGAAATAAATGCTCTGAATTTATATTCAACAAGGACAAGCAAACAGGAATTTGAGCATTGTTTTGATGCAGACAAAGGATTCGTTTAAATTCACTGGAAATTCCTGCCATTTTTGAGCTGCTCTTCTCTGAACATAGAATTGACCTGTTGTGTTGATGACACTAAAAATAAAAGTTCAGCGAGCGTCAGTTCATATTGTCGTTTTTATATTGACGAGGGGAACAAGACTTTTTAGCAAGGGTGGGAAGCGAATTCAGTTTTCAATGAAAACACATGCCAGATCGTCTCAAAATCTGATAAAATTATCAAAAATGTTTTTACAGAATCTTCATTATAGGGTCATATTTATAAAACATGGAATGAGAGTTAATTCTTGCTTCATATCACGGTTGTTGAAGTGCAAACGTCTGACAGGGAGATGGATGGGCATTGTATGCACATTAATCATACGTCATTTTATCCTTTTTTCTACTGTTTCCATGTCACTGCCTCTGTTTGTAAAAATGGATTTAAATAACAGTTTATGCGACAGAATTTTCCCACAAGGGGAGAAAAATAAGTTTATTCTTCCTGAATAATATCACAATTGAAACCACTGCATCAGCTGCGCAGAAAAATATTTGTGAATAGATTTGAAATTTTGTTTAACTGTAGTGTTTATTTTTCTTCTGAGATGCTATGAACAAAGAGATAGTCTAGAACGTTTTTTTTGTAATAAGGATAATTTTAAATTGTAAGTCATATCTGAGAACGTATTAATCCAACAAATATTGTGTATATATTAGCTCAATAATTTCCCTCTTTCAAAAATTACATATTATTCGAATTAAATGGGAACTAGAATTCGACAAGGTGCCTCAACCCACTTGGGAACCGCGTCGAACTTTCCACCAGAAATTTTTAAAGGATGGGTAATATAACTTTTTATATTCATTCTTAAAGTTATTTCAAAATCATTTTTTAGTGCAGTAACTTGTTCCATTAACCAACTTCAAAGAAAAAAGGCATTTGAATCAGCGCTTCTAGTTTGCCACTCATACAGGGTGCGGTAACATAGCTTCCGTTTTTCCCTTTCAAAAAGTTACGAAAAAAGGAAGTTATATTGCCACACCCCGCATGAACCATGATGACTCACCCACCTCCGTTTCACTGAATTGAGAAGAGCCATCGCTATTTCTAGTATCAGCTATACATTCTGTAGCTACGAGTTTTGAATGCCAATTCTTGATCTTCTTTGCGTCAACTTGAGCATGCGCGTCTCTAATGCATGTACACCATCTTTTCACTTCATCAATGGATCTCTAAAGTTCACAGCGCGCTTCTAGCTAGACACGCTCATGCAGGGTAAGATGTCCAGCGATGTTTCCAAGACAGTTAAATTCACAATAAAATAATGAATGTAAAAACTTTAGCAAGGACTAACGTGTAGCAATAATGAACATATACATGGAATTCGAGATAAATAATATGATAAATAGACAATATTTAAGTATTTTGAAATGGGAAGTTACTTTTCAATCACTCTGTAGTTGAAGTTAGCAGAAATTTTCTATTTATTCTAATTTTTGGAATAAAATGTCAGGCAATTAGTTAGATAGATTTAGTCTTGTAAAATAGATACTGATAAAGAGAGGCAAAATGACATTTTTAACGTATATAATAAGCATTACCTATAGTTACATATGTTTTTCTCAATAAATTATGTTTCTTGTCTACAAAATATGTGAAATTAGACTGATTCATACCGTTTTCCATAACAATGAAAATGACAAATACTTCGCAAACTTATGAAAAAAGATTAACACCAAAAAAATTTAGAGCTGAAGGAAGTGAAGATTGTGTGTCATTAATATCTAAAGAACAAGATCACTAAGGATTTTCTGCAAGTAAAGGGATAATATGCTTTGATTTATTTTAAGTGTCTACGCTGATCGCGTACTACGCTTACTAGGACTATGACTTATTCGTATCATTCTCGCCTTTATTTTTAAAATATATTAGTGATCTAAGTAAATATTCTTGCATAGATCACGAAAAAAACCTTAGTTTCTGCCCAACTGTCTTTGATTTTTTGCTAGCGAATCCAAAACTTTTGCTCGTAAAAAGTAAGGTCTCGTAAACTGAAAAATGTTGCGGTTTAACTCTGTTATACAGAAATGTCTGATCATATGTGTTTCCTAATGCACTTCAAATCATTTTTTGTTCAAAAAAATGACAATGATTTTTCATGTAATTTTTCATTAGAATTTGAAATTGGTCGAAACTTCATAAAACTCTATCTACATGCAAATATTCGTGCGTAAATAACATTTAAAATCTATAGTTCCTGTCATGCCTCAAGTAACAAGTGAAAAAATAATAAAGATGTTAGTTACAAAAAAATCCACTCATGTGGTTCACTCATGTGGTTCATTTTTAGGGATGGCTTCGGAAATAACTAGCAGATTTTAAATAAATGTAAAAGTGAAACATAACATATAAGCACTGTTGCACAGGTAAAATAAATGTAGAATGTTATCACGTACGGTTCACACAGTTACCCAACTGTTCCAAGAAATATCACGTCAGAACGTGGAGTGTTGCTATAAAATATACGTCTGAATTAAGCTAACACTACCCCTAGGCCCTTCAGCTGCTCAAGATAGCTATCGAAAGAAAATAGATTGACCCTTCACATCATCAAATGACCTCAGACCTCGATGCCTCTCGGGAATCTATTAACACGCTTCTATTCGTGCGCAGAATTCCGCGTATTTTTAGGCATTTTAGCTTCATTAATTCGTGGATGCCGTTCCCAAGCCTTAATCTAGTACTAGAGTCATTAGTGCAAATCAGACGGGCCACTTCCGTATACTTTACATGGAATAACTCCACGGCTTTTTATCCTTGGCCTCTTGAATTAGACTGGAATTTTTTTACCTTAGCTTTTGAATTAGATGAGAGCTTCTAGCCCTCCCCTGTTTTCCTTTGATCTACAAAGGCAGTCTCGAAAATTTCGAATGAAGGTACGGAAGTAATTCTATGTGGCGTTCGAGTAAGCCAATTTGCCTGTGTTGATTTACGGATATAACCTCAAAGAGCTCGCACATTGCTTCAACTATAATGGCTTAAGTAGAAAAGCTCTTGTAAGTGCACATTGTACTACAACACAGCTAAGAGTTGAAAGCATGCATTGCGTTGTAAAACAGTGAGTATAACACTTAAATATTATGGGAACATACGTGTATCAATTACATTGAGGGATCTACAACGCATTTTGTAAAGATGGGATTAATATATGTAAGTAGCTACTGACGTCATGCATGTATCATTATGTTTCTTGATCAAAGAACACGGAAAATTTAATATTAACCATAAGTATGATATGATGAAATCGATGTAAAGACGAGGACAATATCCACCAATGGCCGAACAAACACTTGAAATAAGTTGCTCCATTCGTAAAGAATTAAGACAAGAATTATTTTTATAAGAATTTATAAAAACAGTAAAGAAAAAGTGTTGGTTTATTTTTTTTTCTGAACAATTCTTAGTTTTGTAACCTCAGTTGTCTTTCTCATTGAACAATTTTGTTCTATTTTCTTTTGTCAACGCGCGACATCAATGTCTTGGCTCATTATCATGTGTAAGTTATCAAATCGTTAATGCTTTTGGGATCCTTCAATGGAGCGTCATCATTCAGATTTCGCTCCAAATGTTGCAGTGAATTCAACTCTGGTAACGAAGCCATTCTAAAACATCTACAATATTCATGAATCATTCACTAATAGCCTCCAGAGAATGCTCTGATTCAGTATATTGATGGAACGTCCATCCTTATACAGGTTTAGGGCTTTTTACGGAAACGAGAATTTTTTTTTAGAAGATTCTATGTACATGAGCTATGTCTTTTTATGTTCTATGGTGTGGATATTTTTGATATCTTTATACCAGTACTTATAAGAAAGACTTCCACACCATGAGGTTACGCTTCTAAAACTTTTCTCTAAGAATGACATTCATGGTGTTATAGGCATGTCCGTTATTCTTGCAGTAAGGAAGAGCTGAGTTTCAATTTTAGTCTCATCTGTTAGCAGATATTATCTCAAAGCTCAAAAAATTTTTCTAGATGTCTGCATAAGAAGTTCAATAGAGCATGTTTGTGTTCAAAAATGTTTTTCTGAGATGAAGAATCCTTTTAACGTATTGAGTAGCTACCACAGCCTCCACTACTGTCACAGAATGCATAGATGGACCTAGAGAAGGACCTGCGTTTCTCATTTCCTCTTCCTCAACATATTTTGATTTTTGTCAACGGTTACTGCAATTGTGGCCAAAATTGAAGCTACAGAAGATGCAAATTTTTATTGAAACAAAGTCAGTTTGGACGAAATTCGACCATAAGAAGATCTGATGGCTTATTAACAATTTATTTTCTGAAGGACGTTTTTTACCCAAGCAGTGAACTTTTGAAAAGCAAGTTTCTTTTTATATTTTATTTTGAATATTGAATATTTTGTTGTAAGGCATTTAAGAGTTATGTTGAGTGTGTGTGTGTTTTGGTTTGTCTGAGCCCATAACGTGAGGCTGCATAAACAGTAAATCCATATATGTCAAAAATATAAGTAAATTATACTATACAAGAATTAGAAATTACATTTTCGGACATTTTTTCCACTGGATCAGGAGAGTATCTGTTATGAGGAACAACATTACTTACAGAAGTAAAGGATTCTAAGTTTCCTTGTTCTTTACCCTCATCATCTGGTAGGAGAGCAATAACTACTGCATTCACCTTGTATCTGACTCCTACAATATCGTACAGCTGGCAAGAGGGTTTGAACTTTGTACTTTCATGAGTCGGTCGATCAGTCGGCATACTGCGTCGTAAGCAACGACGTCTGATGAACATAGACAAATACTCGAACAAATCACACACGCATATATATATATATATATATATATATATATATATATATATATATATATATATATATATATATGTATATATATATACACTGGTGTAATATTTTTCTACTTCTCAGCTAACCTCTTTTGTAAATTGTTCTTACCGAATAATGTTGTGACTTTTTTTGCAAATGCCCAAATGAATCATTCCAGTTAGTAGTGTTGGTCTTGCATTGAAGATCAGCAAAAAGTGTTGCAAAATATCAGGCATAACACATACCTCAGTGTATGATTCCAGCAATAAATGTCAGTATATGATTCCATTGATAAATCACAATTCTGAATAAGAGCAAATAACAGTAAACGACGTACAACTACAACGAGCGGTGACTCGGGTATTGGCGTGTACTATAACTAACAAAATAGATGATCCCCAACAACATGTTTTTCACTGCATCTCGCCATGAATTTATCAAAGCTTAAACATCAGCGGCAGTTAATTCCTTCGCAGCTCATTTCATGCCGCGTAGTTATTTCCTGAAGGCCAGAATCGATGACATTCGGGCTGGATGAAGAGGACATTACCGTTCAGTTGACATCTCCGTAAGAGGTGCATTATTGCAGGAAACAAAGGAGCATTAAAGGCATTATTCAAAACAAACGCAAGCCACAACAAGCGTTCACAGACTAGACGACTGAACATGGACACCAATAGTGGAAGCTGTGATGAAAACGCACTAATTTACGCAGCAAAATTAATTTCTAAGAGAAGGTAAACAATGGTAAGTTTTCACCGATGTCATGAAGTAATTTTATCACGATTGAAATATTATCAAAACGATAGCTTGGAGAAATCAGAAATATTTGAATAAGGCTAAATAATAGAAATAGTTATATACGATAAAAAAAATTGTGGTTGATAATAGCAACGAGAACGTAATTATTGAAACGAACTATTCAGAATAACTTCAGTGGTTGACAAGTAACTGCTAGCTCATAAAGTTGCTTGAAAAACTTCAAGTGCTATGCACACTATATAGAAATACTTGATTTAAATGTGTCATCGATAAGTTATACTCGTCCACAAGATGTATGTGTACGTCAAAATGTAACAAGAACTCCGGATTTTGTTCTTAAACATCTGTTTATCTAATCTGTTTTGATCTGTTTATCTAATCTGTCATTATCTGTTTATCTGATTTGTTATCATCTGTTTATCTAATCAGTTGTTAACCGTTTATCTAATCTGTTATCATCTACTTTTACAGTCTGTTATCATATGTTTTTCTAATCATTTATTATCTGTTTATCTAATCTGTTACCATCTGTTTATCTAACACTTTATCATTTCTTTATCTAATCCTCTAAATTATTTTCTCACACTCTCCTTCATAGAGACCACCCGTTTCTATGAAGGAAAGTGAATACCACTAAACTCCATATCTTATTGATAACTAATCACCATAGATGTATAGAAGATAAAATGTTCTCTTTATCTTCCTAAAATTTGAACAGTAAGCATAATTTATAGATTTCTCTTTATTTTGTGATGTTTTTGAGTATTACAAAGTAGCCTCACTATTAATGGCAATATGTTGCAAAGGTTGTTAAGAAATACTTCTTTACATGCGTTTTTCTTTGAAGAAGTTAGATTATCTCGTGAGATTTAGTGGAATTAAACTGTATTCTGGTTGGGTTTCCACTTATAGAAGTAGTAAAACTGTTTTATATTCTTTAAAATATGAAATACTTGCTTCTAAAACTCAAGGGATTATTTAGTTAAATTTTAACGAACAGTTTCTCTTTTATCGGATGATCATTTTGCCCAGGAAATAAATTAGGCTCTTTAAACCTCAAATACACACATTTAATAAACAGGTTAAATAACAATTCGCAGGGCAAAAAACCACCAACTCCGGTGACTAGATTGTAGGTACATGTTTTTAATTCGATTGATTGAATACGCACGGATAAAACTTTAGGTGTTGTACAGGCATGTTTTGATGAATGACTTAGTAATTACTTCTAAAAATCGTTTTGGATCACTTACGATACACAGTGTATTCGATGATTCAGGTACCAATTATTCGCACTGCAGCTTATTGCACACATAATATTCTAGCCACCATTCATATTCATGTTATATTTATTTTGAAAATAATTTTCGGTTATACGAGTACCAACACCAGTAGAAATGGTACCACCTTACATTCTACAGTACTTACTTCGATTGGAAGGGAATTTAAAGGTGTAAAATTTTTTTGACTGTTGAGTGGGTTCATTTGTATTTAATATACAAAAACCCCGAGAAAATCCTTCTAATGATGCAAGAAGTTTTCACTAAGAGAAATATTTCTCCAACGATCGTCTATCTCGGGGCCTTCAGTGGCTAAGTTCTTGGTATTTTTGCTCCTCGGCCGATATTTGATGGCGCAGTCGAGCAGCTTGCATTTTAAAAGAGAAAAGCCTCCTTTATTTTGAGAACCTGCCACACAGAGCTAGAAGCTGCATTAGGCGTCAGCTACGGCCTCTTCTTATGATAATGCACGCGCACGTAGTGCTTCCTTTTAATTAAAACATTCTACATCAGACCACGGCCCTCGTTCCATCACATAAAATGGGAGAAAGAAAGAGTGAGGTGTGCTTTATTGCTAACTTTAATCACCATTGTGTTGAGGTATGTTATCATGTTGAGCACAAGTTTGCTGGGAGGAATATTAGATCTGTAAATGAATAAAAGATAACATAGTTGCTTATTTCAGGGCGGTATTAAGAGTGCATTACATTAAACTTGAGTAGAAAAATATTAAACGCAGCTGAGGTCCATGATACAAGTTCATTGTGACGTAATTGACGGATCCCTGTTTCTCTAAAGTGTTCTTCTTCTTTACGTTTTGAAAGCACATTGCTTGATACCAGGAATCACTTTTCGGAGAAGACGCTCTAAAAGTCCTGTAATTTTCAAAATAAATGCTTATTTTTAAAACTCGTTTGGTAGCTTTACAAATGATACGATGATATTGAGGGGTCATTCACATTTACTGTTGTTTTTTAAATATTATCCTGAATAACTAATGGTTTTTGAGAAACAAACATTCAATTTGAATGTTTTAGTTTCACTGAAAATTATGTAGATCAAATTTTGCAAATTATTTCTCAGATGAAATTTTGAAAACTTAATGGCTTGCATTTCTTTTTTAAGTATCATGCAGACAAAGAGTTAGTTATCACTACATAAACTGACAAAATTGATTATTTTGGTGATTATCTAAGGCATTTGTGATGTATTATGTGAAGCTCTATCTTTTGGAAAGATTACGACACACAACTACATATATTTATAATGACCAGACGCTGAACTGTTTAATAAACTTTAGGTCTAACATTTGTGGGCTCAAAGCTTGCAGGAGATAAACTTTCTCAGAAAAAATTGCAAGTGAAAATTGCAAGTTTATTCGATCCAAAGAATTGAAATCCAATAAAATTGCATGGTTATATGTGCCAATTAATAAAAACATTTTCAATAATGTTGCTCGAAGTCGCAACTTATCCATGGCAAGTTTTTGCTTATTTTATCCTATGGTAAGAACTTGAATCAAACATAGAATATTCAAAATGATGTTACTTTCCCCCGAGATCGTACCAAGAAGCATTCAAATCTACATGACTGTCAGAACCAGCGCAAGTTATCTATGTACCATATATCAGGTACCATGTGTAGAAATCTTCAAGCATAGCACTAAATTCAAAAAGGTGGGACATAAAGGAGTAATGTTACCATTTACGTGTTTCAGCTCATTGATTGTACTTAGCTAGCGTTCTGTAGGTTTTTTTACATAAAAATGTACTAGAGAAAATATTCCCGATCTCTGTCAAATACCTAAGTGGAAACAGTGACGTGCGATGCGGTCATATGTTACAGGGCATTTAATCTTTCCTCCCATTTGGTCAATATTCATGAAGAAATGTCTTCAAATTCGCATTACATCTGTAAAGTTGAGTATTTGTGTGGTAGATGGTAGGCATTAATGCGTGTGGCTTGGAATTATTTAAAACGAGCGTCAATTCAGTACAATTCCAATGTTAATTCAGTACAATTCTATTAATTCAGTACAATTTCAATGTCAATTCAGTACAATTCTCAGGTTAATTCAGAACAATTCCAATCTTAATTCAGTACCATACAATTTCAATGAGATGGAATTTCTAAAGATCGAATCGAAAAGTCTGTGTGTTTGAACATAACAATAACTCGTAATATCATAACATTTCTATTTGAATGCTTTACTTTTAATTTAGCGTTGCACTAGTCAGTCGGATAATTCACCGTGAAATACGACTGCAATTTTGTAGTAAAAAACCCGAGTACTTATAACATATGCATTTACATAGTTATCAAATACAAAATGTAGTACAAGAGACTAATAACAGTAAATTTCAGAATTTGATATGTCGTATAGAAAACCTTACACTCTGTTCATTTTATAATTTTGTTGATTGAATACTGAATTCGATACTGAAACACCCAAAAGACTTATTATTATTATTATTGTTATTATTATTAACACATGAATCCGAACACTTGAAAAGCATAAAGCTTCTGGAAAGCAAAGAGTGGGTCTACTATAAAATATTTTGTTGCTCTATTTGTCTATACTAATGCGCCGTCCCAATTAGAAGGTGAGGCAATTATGCAGAAGAAATTAGCTCGGAGCAAACACACTCACTTTATTTTCTGCCCTGCTCTACGGTGCCCATAAATTACAGCCATTTCTGTACCGGAGAGATATGTTCTCATGTCTCCTCTTCTAGCCCTACACGGCACCAGGTCTCGCTGAACGAACCTCACAATAGCCAGATGAAATTTTCTCTGTACTTCAATGTTGCCAAACTGACTCAGAGCCTCTATCAAAGATCCACCGTCATGATAAAGAACTGAAACATATGTAGTAACATTACTGATATGGTTTTATGATTATGTGAACATTGATGACTTACTGTTGTGTAGCACATTTATTGATGAATAAAGAGTTATGCATTCACTCATTTGTTTCAACAAAATTGTTTTGAGCTGCATCATTTACTTGAAAACAAGTTTCATTTCCGGTGCTATTTTCAAAATTATTCGAGGAGTCTATAAATAATCAAATTTCAATTAGAACATGTTACACCTGATGTGTGCTTCAATAACTGTCATTGTTCATTGACAATATTTAGAGAACATCCCACAGATTTTCAATGGTAAACAAGTTAAAAAAAGTAGTCGTATCGTAGGATTTCATTTTCTGAGATGTTCCGTAATGATATTCAATTAGGGCTTTAAAAAACTGATCCCGAGTGTGCTTATTAAATACGTTTTGAATTTTTTCAATCGAATTCTTACGTTGAGGTTCACTGTTCCGTAGTACATGTCGCAAACGTTCAAGTGAGTTCACACTGGCATGTATTTGTGAAGTGGTCCTGAAGAGCCGCCATTGAGGCATTGCTGACTATCATCAGGGGAAGCTTAGTGCGCCTGACGACCCCTCGATGGCTGCTTCATTTCTTCTTTATTTTAGAAAGACTTTTGCGTGCAGGTTAAACAAAAGCGCAAACCGACCTTCTGTTTCTTTGGGTAGCTCTTAAAAACCTACTTGGACTTAGCTTTGCAAACGCTAAGGCAACTTAATAGAATACTTAAGGAGCATTTTCGAGAGTCATTCCGGTCGTAGCTAACGAGGTACAGAGGAACTCAACGGCCTCTAAACGAGTTCGTGCAGGATGTGCGAGATACCCACCGCAAGCGTGGAACTTTTCAGGTTTACTAAATTTTTTCAAGTTTGTGAACCTGAAAATTTTTGGAAGCTTCATCTTGGTAAAAACACTTAAAAACACTTAGTATTTACACGAGTATTGAGAGAAAGGTTTTTGTGTACCAGCAACCAAAGTAACAAATTTAGTAAGGAAAAGAAGAGCTGTTAAATGTTTCATAAATTGACGCCCTTTGGAAGATAACAAAAAATAAATGACCTTAGTGTCAACCCAATTGTGCAGCTGAGTCCGTCTACTGAAGAACACACTTCATGTTTTTTGAAACTGTACGGTGCTATAGGTACCTATTCGTCATTTTAAGGAAATTTAACAATACATGTATGCACTGAAAAATTTTGACAATTGATGTTTCATGAATTTGAATTCTGAGAAAAGTATTTTCGTAAAAGTTTAAAAGGAAAAAATTCCCAGATAAGCGTTAGCTTTTATTGTGACCAAAGTAGGAGTAAATTAGGATAGAACTACTTTTTTACAGTGCATTTACTTTTATGATTGAAGCAAAGAGTTGCACTGCTTAGTCCGCACGAGTTCGCAGCTGCATCACGAGTTCACGACGTGTCACCAGCCCCAAAAATAGCAAGGAAGAATAAAAGAAAGTCCTTATCTCACGTCATTTTCTGCCTCACGAATTTCTCGTAAGAAGTTCTGCATTAACGATAGGGATTATAGTTCTCATGTTTGTGTGTCAATTGAGGGTACTGTGACACTTTGCAAGAATTTATCAACATTTTCTTTACAAGTCTAGTGGAGTTCACTTTACACAAACATGTCATCTCAGAAATTACAACTTTAAAGTTAAGAGAAATATTGTTAGGAATATTTTCAACTTAGTATTTCGCTTATTTACAGTGGTTGCAGGTTTCATGTCCTAAAATACAGTGTTTCTTGTGATAACTAGAATATATACATTATACTAAATACGTTGCCAGATGAGCTGAGAAGTAGTAAACGTATGATCAAGTTTGAAATTACATCTAACAGCTCCCGGCTTTTTAAAATGATTAATGCTGCTAAATCAGAAAGACAACGAATTTGCCTTTAAGTTTGAAGTGCCTTCTTTGTATTTAAGCAAGATATATGGCTTTGTTTTCAATGGGCCACAACCATCACACAAACCCAGCATTTGTTTAGGAAGTTGGCAGGGTAAAAATTTTTGAGTTCAGATATATTTTCATTTATTTTCAGTCATGCAAAGGGACTAAAAATATTCGTGTCACTGTTCAGTGCTCGCAAAAATACTGACTGAGATTCGATCAAACTCTGGAATAGGAAGGAGAATGTTGGAAATCGAGTAAACCAAAAACATCAGACAGCTTGAGGAGTGAAAAGCCTGTGAGATAAAAATGATTGGTGTGCGGTACTAGCAAACTGCGTTGAGGAACGATCCAAAAAAGGCTCTCGTACGTTATCTGAATATCTTCACAAAAATAAGACTCCACTGACTTGGGGAAAACAAGCAGAACTGAAAGCATGAAGCGATGAACACAGAGCGAGACAAGCGAAGCATTTAAAAACTCTAGGGTGAAGAGGATTGTTTCGGCTCACAGAAAATTTTCTAATAGAAGGGAATATGATATTCGTAAAAATTCATTTGTAAATTGTTATACAATGCATTCGTAGTTCGTAGAATTATGAGAAATAAACATGTAAGAGAACTGTGTACATGGTGCAGAGCTGGAACTGTCAGGAATAAAAACGGTGTTAAAGTTAACACCACATGTTGTCTACACCACGAAGCGCTCGCTTCTCTGAACTGTAAACGAGCTTAGAAGTTTTTACACTAGTTTAGATTTCTTAGCGAGTTTTACTCTGCTATGAATTTTGTACTGATACGTATGTCGAGACACCGTGTCTTGGAAGACCATTCCTGTTTCGGCGTAGGCAAAAATTCCGTACGTTTGTCAGATAACATTTCATGCTGTAATCTTACTTGCAGAGGCAGTATCGCTTTCATTTCTGTTCTTGGAAACTCATATTTAGGAATAAAATAATTATTAAAACTAGTGTTCTTATGTTGAACGATTTCGCCCGTCACATATATACCGAAGTAATTTTTCCATTTTCTGTACATTCGTATATTAATTTTGTTCAGCTAGTTTTGAACCCAACTTCTATGCCAACACTACACTTCGCGAACTCTCCCACTTAATTTAGTATATATTGTTTCGTTAATTTCATATCGTTGAATTTCGAAAGCTCAGAGTTTCCTCTATGTCTCTGTCTCTCTCCCACGTTTCCACAGCCACGAAGCCTGCACTAAAAGTTAGCGCTTGTTGCGCTTGTCTTTGCTCTGTTGTTTGTTAGCGTAGCGGCAGGGGGAGATTTGCTCTTCGATATAACCTGCAATGCAAATGTTCGTGGACAGCAAAACATGAAAAATAAATCAAGCCAATACCGCCAATGATGAAGTACGGCGCTGCGTAGAGTTATCACCCTGTCGATCGAGTTACAAGAGGAAAATTTCATGGGGATGCCGTTCTGAGCATTTACCTTGTATGCACATGGCTCTGTAAATATTAATACGATGCTTGGCATAATAATAGGACTCTAAGTTTATCAGGAGTTAGGGGCTCGTCAGCTTGCAGGGTTGAAATACGAATTTGCAACTATTGCGAGTTCCTTCCATCGCAGCTGGATAACCAAACTAAAAATACCTGTGACGCTCGGCAGACAAGGGAGTGCGATCTCCTTAGATGTGCCAATCAAGGAGAAAACTCTTGAGTGAAACCATTCCGAGCACCACGGTCGACAAGACACGTCCCTGATGTTGTTCGGAACATCACGGTTGCTCTGCACATCATTGTTGTTCTGCATATCGTTGTTATTTACACATCAAAAATGGTAAAACATCACGTTCCTGTTTGCTCTGCGCATCATTGTTGCTCTGCACATCATTGTGATTTACTCATTAAAAATGGTAACTCATCACGTTCCTGTTTGTGTTGTCCGCTTGAGGTTACTAACGCATCACGTCAACAGAGTGGTTTTGCACATCACATCACTGCTGTTACCCGTCACATCAACGATGTAGGTCAACAGATTACTGTTCTTGACACAATATTACATTTATTCGTCTGCATATCAACGTTATAGGTCAACAAATTACTGTTCTTGACACATAACATCACAGTTGTTCGTGTGTACTTCACATTTCTTGTCAGGACTGCAAACGATACACATACTTCACACGTTAAGTATTTATTTTACCGCTTTTGATCTACAAATAGTTAAGGATCGGGCAATGCATTATCACAGTGTGATATATCACGGTACAATTTATATGTCACGTTAGATAGGTACTCTACCTTTTCAATCTTGAGTAGGTGAGCCGTCAAAGTGAGCTTACAGCAATTACGCTTCAGTCGAATGCCCGGTTAGCATACAGGTTCTTTGAATCATTTCATCACACAACATACCTTTTACATGCAGCACAAACCATACGTTAAAAGTATTACATTTTTGTTGTTTAATGTGTGCACTTCGAATCAGTGGTCATTCGTATTTCAAGTACGGTAGACCAAATAAATAAATTTTCAACAGTTTGACCATATACATTTACACACTAAACAAATCAGCCAAACTTCTCATATTTGAATTAAAAAAAGATACAGTTGTGTCTCTACAGTTCGATGCCATACGTATCATAGGGGCATTCTATATGACTTGTGCACCTAAGTTTTTTTTAACCATTAATAAACCTAAGCTAACTCTGCATAGTTCAAATAGAATTGATAAACTGTCTCATTGATTAGGCATTTGACTAGCGAACATTACACGCATTTTTTCCACTGCCCTCACTGCAACAGAGGGTCAGGGATGAGTGATATTATTTTCTACCCTCGCTATCGAGTGTTACCAATTAAAAGTAATTCTAATGCTGGATAATTAGCTAGTTTAGCTAGCGAGCAACTTCTGACCAGCCAATTAATGCCAATTTATGACAATCCAAGCCAATCAAGTATGAACAAGGGAAACTAAGGAAACCTCTACTTGCTCTGCAGGTAATTATTAAAGAAGATAACGATCTTGTCTGCCATAAAAAACCCACATTTCAGAATATAAAAGAAGAAGAAAATATGCATAAATTGAGGGAAAGTGGTGAGTTCAATTGTTCTGTTGTTTAGAGTAGGCATATCAACTTGATGGAGAAATACGACCACGGCTCTGGTCAAACTTCCTAAATTTAATCGTGCCCAATACATTTATGTATAACATAAATGAATTCGATGAAATCATGTTCTTTAGTTACTGGCTTTATAGGTTTATTCTTCAAGTTGATGCATTTTATACAGTACGCTTCTTAAAACAGCGATTGTTGTTGAGTAGCAGACTTTAAATACGCGTTCCAGTCATTTTATAGGAGTTTATAAATAACGTAACATGTCAGATATTTGGCCGTGAGGTTTTGGTGTAATTATTATCAGTTGTAAATTAAAATTAGGCTTTAATTGCTCAAGATTCAATTACAGTATAGTTGAAAAACACAGCAGCGATGACTTTTAAACTATTTAACCAGCTAATTTCATTTAGTAACACAAGAAGTGGAAATAGAACAAATACACAGAGAAATATGTCTTTACGCTTGAATATAAGAGTAATTCCACCTTAAAATTAGCCAACTTAGAAGTCTTCTTTAGTTCTCAGCACAAAGCTCAAGCCCAACGTTGTACTAACATCCAAGATATATTCACCAGACGCTTATTACAATGCCGGTGAAAGAATGGTCCAGAATATGTGCAGGTGTTGAGTTCCGTGCATAAAACTCCCACTACACTGATCCTTCTCAGGGTTAAAAACCAGAAGCAGGGAGATGAGACCAGAGGTCTGAGATGGCTATCATAAAATGCCTTAATAAAAGACTTGAGTGCACTTTTAGTGAGCGTCAGACATGCCCGTGTAAAATTTTAGTTCTCTTTCTTCTGGGTGAAGGCTGGTTTGTCCCATCAGTAGCGCCATTGATGGATACATTATTTCGCTGAGTAGCAATACACAAGATAATCATGTTGCCATGGATATTGAAAACGCTGTATAATAACACGGGCTGGATTAGTAATGATAATGTTCATCCGTTCAATAGGTCATGAATAGAGGACTCATTACGAGTGGTAGTTAATTTTTCACCATTATTACGCATGGGTATTAAAGGACATGTAAAACTTTTGTGTAAGCGTTAAAGATAAGTAGATAAATCATCTTTTCCCGTCGCACAATTTAGAATAGTGAAATATGAAAATTGATTGCCAATATTTTTTTGTGTGTTCTGGTGAGCTGATTTCATGATTTGTTGTTTTTATGTGACTTCTGCTTCTATACTCAGCAGATAAGAACTAAGCTAACGTTTTCTACCATCAATGGGCTGGCTACCACTTACTAAAAAACACAGACTTATGAGGAAGAAGAAAGAAATAAAAGAAAAATCTGTTTTTTTTCGATCTACGGAGAAGTATATAAGCCTGAACACTCTCGAGCGTCTGCATCGAGTATCAAAGAGGTAAAATAAGTAAGGAATTATCATTTAAAATACATGAATTTCCCACCATTTTTTCTGATTACAAAGCATTCGAAGAACATAGAGCAGTAGTGGAAGTGTTTAAAATCTGGTCTGTGATATATGCAGTACCCAGGATGAACTCAAAACAAATTAAAATAACTAATTCACTGACGAGTCTGATTAAAGGCTGTAAAAAGCTGGAAAACTAAACTTGTTGAATTATGTTGTGCTCAAGTATTTAATACCGAAGAGTAGAATAGATATATTTTGTGTTGGAGCACCTCGCTAAGAATGAATCACAATACCAAATGATCAAAGGTTTGTTTTACCTACAAACTCTTCCAGATTTAAACCTATCATTCTTGTGCAACCGGGAATAGAAATGCAGTAATTTACATTCAGATGTCCACTGCTTTTAAATTGCATCAGACAATCTTTTCAGGAGTCGTCGGACTTTAATTTCTTTAAGAACGGGAAGATCCAGACGGAAAGCTAACGGGCGGACAGCTTAAATATTTCTTATTCAAGTGGGGAGAGATGTAATTAGACTTTGAATAACTGGTTCTGGAAAAATGTGTGGTGAAAAGATGAAAACTATTTGCCATTTAGCATTTCTCCGAAATCAGTAAATAATGACACTGTATTTACGACAAGAAGTGAACCTACATAAACTTTACTCTTTAAGGAATTGCTGTATTACAACATACACTTTGTGATTCATATTTCATAATACAGTATTCAATATGATCTTGAAATTAGAAGCCAATGTTAAATATATGAACAAAGTGATAAATAATCAACATACCTCAGTGTACTTCCATTACGAAGATGATGGAAGAGATGTATAAGTTTTATTCGTTTTGAAGCCAAGTTTTGTTTCTCCATAAGTTGCTGCCAGTTTCGTAAGATTTTTTATCTTAAGTAAATGTGTCAAAAAATAATTAAACTACAGACACAGTTTCATGTTCTTGTAGGCCAACATCTAGCAATTAATTATGGTCAAATAATTATTAATAATTATGATTATAATTTTTTGATACGAGCTCACATATCCTAAGTTCAATTGAATTTATTTTTGTTTACTCCGCCGTTTCCTAATTTTATTTTTCTAATTAACTTTGATGAAATGTAGAAAGTTTGCAATATTGACTTCAATGTAGATTTTTTATTTTTGCAGCAATTTTTTCTGCTGTTTGTATTTCTCATGCAAATCAGGGTATCTTGTTTTGATATATTAGATCAGAATTAAGGAGTTGTTCTCGTATGTCATATGAAAAACATAATTCCGCATAGATCAAGTACTCCTAAACTGTTATTTCATGACATACGAAAACTTTATTAAAATATTCCGTGCTTCAATGAGTTAAAATTGAACATGAAGGGCACAGGTAAACGTACTTTTCGTCTCGAACGGAACACAGTTTGCTCACACTTTAGCCTAATAAAATATATGTTTTTTGAAATATGATCTAAACTGCCTCACTGTTTCCTAAATCTCCCCCAACATAGCAAAAGTGGCTTGAATCCGTATTTGTAGTGCAAGGTAGGGTTAAAATTTTCATCGGTAGAGATGTGGTTTAAATCTACGTTACTGAGGTTACGTTCAGCTGTTGCGATTCCTCTTCTTTTAACGGTTAAAGATTTTCCACTCACATGTACAGTAAAATAAAAACCTTTACATGGCTCAACAGATTTGCAACTTCGAAGACAGTATCTACATGTTTTTTTAACTAACATTTCCGTTAGACTTTCCCCTGTTAAAAAATAACCCAACACCACCTCTCAAGGAATTATTTTTTGATGTAAAACCTCTAAGTTTGTCTGTAACTTGGGCCAAACTTACTCAGCGGTTGCAGTAAATTGCATGTACGGAACACAAATAAAGTTCTGGTCAAATTATGCAACGCGAGTAGCCTTCCTGAGAAAGCCTTGTAATTGCTGCCGAAATCAACAGAGTTTACTTGACTTGGATAATTTTTTACTACAGGCGACTCTTAAATCGGTCGTGTCGAAGTCAGGTATAAAGTTCAGGCTTTTTTGAGTTATATCAAAGCGTGCCGGTGTTCCCAAGAGAATAAATATCTGCCCCTTCCAGAAATAGTTTTTGAATGCTCTAATAATTTTTAACTTCGTGCTTTGATTACATTAATTCACGGTAACTTTGGTTAGGGTATTCTTTAAAGTTCCAAACAAGTTTTCATAGGAATAAATCTTACTAACTAAAGGATATTGGACATAGTCGTGTGTTTTGAGATCCTTAGTATTTGAAGTTTGTGTATTCAATATTCTAAAAACAAGCTTGTTTTTAGATTGATTGTATCATGAAGCCTAGTCCGCGTTGAAGAAAGCGATAAGAATTACAACAAGCATGTGAATTCGTTGTAATTAAAATGGTTAGCAGTGTTGAAGTCTTTCAAACTTATATTAACAAACGGCGTTTGAGTACGACATAGTTGGAAAACTAACATTGTTTAAGGAGTACCACTTGTGGAACAACTGAATGTTTGAGTTTCTACTGTTGTATTAACTATCCATTTGCTCCTGAGTAAATAAAAAGCTCTTACATGATAACAATGTTCGATGTAAACAGTTGCTAGTTTCATAAACACTGAACATCTTCAATAATGGTCCATTCGAGAAATGCACGGCACAACACATCTAAATTATATAAAAACTTGTGCAAAAAATATTGCGTAGGTAATTGAGAATCTTTTATATGATTGTGCTTAAAATGCAAGCATCGTTTAAATTGGGGAGGTGGAGTGGGTAGTTTTTTTCGAGTGGTAAATACAAATGATCAGCGACGAATAAATGAACGTTTCAAGGAAAAAAGTATTATCAATAAAGTTGATACATAAGATATCTTTCAATATTGATTTTTAAACGCCTCATTATAAAATCCATAACTGGTAGGTGTTCTATGCATAGTAGGTGATATAGCGACGATGTCTGTGTCATATGATTGTATCAAATGTTAAAAATGCGTGCGCTAAAATGGCAACAAGGTGTTTACTTGAAAACAAGTTGCATGCAAAATAATATTAGACTTTGACTTCAAATATACGAGTCGGAGTGAAACTCTAAGTTGGGACTTCTAATTTACCACGCGATCACCTAGTGAGATATGCTGATGATCCGTAGAATTTAATTATTATTGTAGTTAATTCTAAATTTCATTGCGTGTGATCAAATCGTGAGTTACATATCTCATAAAACTAAAAAATGAGAATAAAAAGTTGAAACGTGTCTCGAATTATCAACGTCGAAATTTCAAATAACATAAAATTGCAGTAAACCAGAGGTGCTAAAGTTTTTCATCCGCTTGTCACATAGGCTTCTTTTTTTAAAAACCAATGCTGTTACATTTCTTATGTACCAACTTTATTAAAAATATACGTTTTTGTCTTTGTTGTTGTTTGTTATTATTACAAAACATTTATTAACATCGTATCATGGACTTCATAATTAAACTATAATAAATAGCTGAAGTTTTTGTATTAAAACAAACCGATAAACAAGCACGGTACAAAATAGTTTTTTTCCCTACCAACTCTCGGTCTATGAAACTTGAATTATTACCGTATTAAACTGAGAACTTTGTTGTGTTTAACAAAAATATAAGTTACGTATCAGAGAAACAGGATAAATAGGAAATAAAAGTTAAACATCTCATGAGTTACCTTGATTGAAATATAGGTAGAGGTAAATTGGAGTTGCTGTATATCAAAAGTTCTAAGTTCTTGCGTCAGCATATTTTTACAAAACATTTACTGCCATCGGCACATAAGCTTCATAATAACACTATAATTAAAATGACGAGAATGGATCTATTAAGACAGATGCGTAGCAAGTGTAATATGTGGAAAAGGTAGAAATAAACTTAAACGAGTTGAATATCCACTACATGTAGAATCATCTCAGCACGCTTGTTCATTAAACGTTAATGTCACATAGGCTTCATTTGTTTCAGTGTTAGAATTTTTGGGTCAAAAACTTCCATGAGCTTTCAAAGAATTTTTTCCACTGAATATTTATACATAAACCGTCTGGATTATTATTATTTCGAATATTATGTAGATATGAAACCCAATTTTGATATTAAAATACGTGCATACAAAAGAGTATACGACAGTTTCAACCTTCTCATTCATGAAATAATACCATGCACAAAAATTTGGAGTAACGCTGTAATCAATTTTTTTATTCGGCGAGCAAGCAAACATGTTAAAATCGCAAATAATGGTAGAGAAATTGAATAACTTTCGTTTACGCCGTCATGAAAAATGAGATTAAAATACCTTGTACTGCCTTTCATCCACACTCTATTTTTCTGAAAGTCCATCACGTGATAGTTGCATAATGATTTAGGCATTGCTTGTTCTGTATCAAATACGTGGAACCGCCAACACATTCAAATTCCAAGATAATATTAAGCACACGCACATGGCCAGCCAATAAAGATTACATCTAATTTCTAGGCACATCTGAATTTCACTGTCACTGGCCTGTACAGAGTGCGAGAACATAACTTCCTTTTTTCAAAGCAAAACGCGTTTAAAAAGAGAAGTTGTGTTGCCGCATCCTGTACAATAGCCAGACAACAATGTGCTAACATTGGTGCTTGCAGTACTGGCACAGAGACTGAAAAACAGATTTCCACCTTTATTACGATGGTCCAATTTGTTTGTCTCAGAAGAATATTCTATAGAAAACTATTTAAGCTGTTTTTTCTAATATATGCAGTGATAAATAAACTATTGTAGACCAAATTTTTGCCGAATATTTTATTATTCAATTATCGTTGTATTTTCATCAGATGTTTACGCTATTTTTTCAATGTTTTGCGTACATTATACTTTTTTCTAAGAGATCAAAGCAACGAAGATCGTTCATAATGCTCAGCAGTGTTTGGTAGCATGTTAAAAGTTGCTTACAGGCAGACAAAGCCACTGTCAGAGCGTGTAATAGAAAACATCATGGCGTCCCACAGAAACGTCACAGCGTAGAAATAATAACAACATTAAGGATGACAGTCCATTCCGCACAACCACCAGAGACTACCAGAAACACCTCAAATGTTACAAGTAACCGGCGTTGAAGTAAGTTTATTGCATTGAAAAAGTAGTTATTTTCGACGATATCTACATAAAGGTTGGATAATTTTTCTACTCCAGTATTACTCATGATCTGGGAGAGCCATCTGAGATATGTTGTATTGATTTCCCCTTGTGATACTGTGGTGTACGCTGACATTCTGATTTTGTAAATTAAAAAGATAACGGATATTCCTGCATTCAAACTAACGATGATGTTTATATGGTGCAACAAAATATTGTAGTAAAATTTTTCCAAAATTTCATTAAGTACTGGAATGATATGTATGTACTTAAGTACTTATTTTAACCATAAATTTTGAAGCATTGGTAGTTTCAGGCAGGCATTATTTAACTCTTTTATGATAAAACAGCGTACCATGAATATATTACGGGGTGGAATTTGTCGTTGCATATTCTCTAAGATTTCGAATTAGTATAATTAAACCATTAGGTTATATGATATTGTAATAAACCATAATGAACAGTATATATTTAGGTACTGATATTCTAATCTTAAGTTCGAGTTGAATCTTGTGTTTATATATTTCATTGCAATTTCTAGGAGCTTGCAGCCATGATTTCTGAGTTCCATTACAAAACGAGTGGTCGAGTCGGAGAAGTGGATGTACTCTTGTCTAGATTAGCATGCTTATTTAATGAACATAATTAGGAAACGTTATCTACGCAACGTATACTTAAGGTTGATATCAGTCTCGTTAGGAAAAGGAATAGGCATTCTTCTACGAGATATTAACTGTGCCATGAAAGATACTCATTGAAGTGGGCGCAGTTGATTGCATCCCTGAGGTGATGTCTTTCATCGTTTCTTTCTTTCTAGTAAGAAATCTGAATTATACGTGACAGAACTTCGTGACAGAAGAGAGGCTCCAGAACTTTATAATTTCTTTACACGCTCAATAGATTTGTTAAGATAGAGTGGGCCTTGTAAAATATCCAGAGCCAAATATATAGCTCTTTATTTATACTTTGAAGGACGTCGGTTGACTTCGAGAAAACAGGCAAAAATTTCTAAATAAATCTCCAAAAATTCAGCCTACCAATGACCCAGAACTCTCGAAGCCTCTTCTAAAATGGAGATGTTGTACAAGCGGAATTCGACGACGACGGAAAAGTTTCTCCTCCGGATAATGATTCGAAAATTGTACCCCGATTATCAAGACTCGATCGCTCCGTAAATTTTACGTCTATTTAGACGCCACACAAACAAATCGTATTTTCTCCCTAATGGCCTGACTGACTTGTCCTATTCATGAGTGAATCCGAGGCACGGATGCTCCAAAAAATGGCGAATCCTTTTCGGCAGAGATTCTGAAAAATGGGGAAGAAACAATTGAAAGTGAAGGAAGAACTTGTAAATGCACATTTTTACAACGCATCCCCGTAATAGTTGTGAGATGTGTCACCGAATATTGGAAAAGATGCAGTGTACGTTTATCAAACAGGCACGTGCACGCTTACTTTTCCGAATAAGCTCTGGCAAAATAATTTTGATGACTACGAAAAGGAAATTTGCAATCCGGAAATTGAAGCAGAGTAGTCTTGACGACCGAAGAATAAATGGGAGTTTAAATTGAAAGGAAGAATTCTGACTGAAGGAGACGTATTCGTCAGTCCAGATTTCAAAATATTTATGCATGTTTAAATCGAAATCTTCTCTGAACGCGTTTGCCATTAGTGTTATCAACAAAACATTTTATTCTTGGCTTTTAGAAATTTAATCTTTCATTGTTGTTCGATTTGACGATTCTGTGGCTGAAGGTTTATTCTATATATTTTAGTGAAAATTGACGATACCTGATAATGAAAATGATAACTTAGCCCTTTCAGAGAAAGGAAAGCAGGCTTCCACTTAATAAAAATGATTTGATGTTTATTAGTCTAGTATTGGTTTTCTCAGAGAGGATCAATGGTCTGTAAGTCACAAATAAACTAAGATTTCGACAACTCTTTCACAAATTAAAGCTTTCTTGAAATAAAGTAACTCAAATTCTTAAAACGATTTCGTAAATTTTGTCGTTACTTAATAGTTCTGAAGCATGATTGAAGAATTGCATGTCACGCCCGAGAAATTCTGCTTCTCTTTTCAATAAATACATCAATAAATATGGCATTTTTTCCTCCTTTTGTGTCATTTGCTTTTTTCAAATTTTCTTCCACTATAAATAAATCTCAAAACGCTGCCAAAACGCTGCCAGACAGAGTACAGTAGCTTAGCTCTTTTTCTTTGTGAATTGATTGTTTTATGAACAGGATGGATATACAACAAGACAGTAGGTGGTTGGTTATTGGAGGAGCAACAAGCAAGCATTACGTAGGGATTGTGGTTGGTCAGGATTGTGCTAATGCTTGCTAAATGGCTTGATGGAATATAAATTCAGTACAATTGAATTACGTGAGCTCTATGGATACAACTGATTCCTCTCGCGGCTGCGACATGTAAAGTTTTGCGATACCGTTCACTCTAACTCCTCCAACAACCAAGAAGAAAAAAAGACTAAACTCAGTAGGAATATTATCCACAAACTCCATTTTTTTCAATTGTATTTAGCACAAGACTAGCAATTTCGAAATAGGCAGAGGTGATTCGAAACAAATTACGACTTTGAAGGTGAACTGTTTTTTCTCGGATTTTTCCTGCAAAAAAGTGTTTCGTTTACCTGGTTACTCACAGGCTTAGCTGTCTTGCGTCGCTCCACATTGTCAGCCGAACGCCTTTCCAGCTAAATTGGCCCCGAGCAAATTCGCTAAATTCTTCCAACTTCAATGTTTTTTCCTGGTTTTATTATTTATTTACTTTTGTGTAACTTTTGTTCACAACAGCAGTGCTTTCTGTATCCCTCATCGTGTTCTCTGAGAGCATTCGTTAATTTTAAAGCGTGATGCTGCGTCCGGAGCATTGTAAATTCAATGCGGTAATTCCCAACACCGAGTTTCCAATCTTTAATTTTTAATCTTGCTTTAAGCCCTCCAACTATGAAATAATTTTGTAGTTTCGTTTTTCCTTTTATGAAGCTTTAGTCACTTAAATTTTCCTGCAGAACCTTCTTAGTGCTCTAATTTTCCCAAGTACTTTTTTGCTTCTTAATTACATCAGGAAATACGTACAATTGTTTTATTTGTGCATTAACTCTTCTAATCGTTGCGGTAAAAAAACTTTCATATTCAATGTGCTACAAACTATCTTACGTATACCTTTCATCGGCCTCGTGCTGCAAAAACTGCCACGAAAACTTTTTCTTGACACTTCTACAGCTTATGACATGTTCCGACTTAACAATATTTACGAGTTGCTAATGAATTCAAATCGGTTATTCTCTTTGAAGTATCTTATTATCACAAACTTTTGATCGTTTTAAGTTTTCTAACATGAACTATGCTCTGTTGCTGCATACCGTTTTCCTTTGCAAGGACGCTTAAAGAACGATTAAAGGCTCATAAATATCGAGGTTACATCTCATAGTCATTTATCATTTTTCCATCTACCATTGCTGTAACCTCTCCAATGACGATCTTTATTCCAATACTAGAATTTTCTATAATATTACCTCTGATCATTAATTCGTATTCTCTGATGAATTTGAAAGAGCGTATTCATATAATAGAATCCCACACATATATAAACTTGATTCTATTCTTGATGAAAACCCATGATTTTTTACCTCTCAAATTAATCTCTTAAATAATTGAAACATTCGTCTTGATCTTTCATTTCGTCTCAATTTACTGGATTATAAACATGTAATTTTGTAGTGCGCATTTAGCCTTGTTTTTACCGTTTAGTGTGAGACAATGTTTAATAAAGGTCTAATCTTACCCCAGAAGTCTCTGGGTTGCTGCATGCTGGATGTATTCCTCGTCCGCAGATGATTAGTCAGAAACAGACCAAGGATACGGGAATTGAACCCGGGTCTTGACAACGCAAGTGGGGATGCACACCACTCGACCACTGTGGTGGAGAAGTGTAGAATTTCGAAATAAATGTTTAAAGATGTGTACTGTACTTATTTGTCTGAGAAACTTACTGGGTGCAACAAACACAACAAACCCTACAAGTGTTGAGGAAGATGATGCTTGTTTCTAGGTGGGATTCCTATATCTTATTTTACGTGAATTATTCTATCCATTGAACGAGGTTACAGATTTAAATTAATTTAGAATAATATGTTTTTACCACAAATTACCATTGAGCTTCGGTATCAAGTTCATTTGAGATTTAGGCTGAAGACCTTGTGTGAGGAGTTTTTCAACAAGCTCTCACTCGTTAGAAATATAAACTTGTCTTAGAAATAACGAACTAAGCAAAAGTTATATTAGGGACTAGTTGAGTTAGTTGAACTTCGACTACTCACTCAATTAGGTATGAATAGTAAAATTTTATCAATGTGCTAGTTTCGGAGAGTTTTCACTCCCGCCATTGTGTGAAAATTCTTCGAAGTTTTCTTTCTCACTTCAAATGTATTGAAATAAAAATTTGTTACTGTTTGGTGCAAAAATATAATTTTTTTAAACTTGCTGATGTTGTTTTCTGTTTGCTCACATCTTTCAACTTCTCAGTTACTTGAACGCTCCGCTTGTTTCTCACTCATCAAAATACTAATGTGTTTTCCAAACTTTCAGAATGTAGATTAGCTCATTATTGGGCATAAATAGTATTTAACTACTCATCATGCAAGGAATTCCCTGTATATGGAGTTTTAAAACGTCTGTTAGGACATCTTAACAATCATGAATACCTGAAACTTGACGGGTGTTATGAAAAAATTCACTCACATTTAATTTGCAAATTTGAAGGTTTCAACACCTTGTTTATACCTACAATCTGTCATGGCAATCTGAAAACGTGTATCAACAATCATCATCTTACATCTTCCGGTGATTTTTCTACTATGTTATCGGCAGGGCTTCAAACTTCATACTGGATTGCTACTATGTTATTGGCAGGACTTCAAACTCTATACTGGATTTCTATTATGTTATCGGCAGGGCTTCAAACTTCATACTGGATTTTTACTATGTTATCGACAGGGCTTCAAACTTCATACTGGATTTTTACTATGTTATCGACAGGGCTTCAAACTTCATACTGGATTTCTACTATGTTATCGACAGGGCTTCAAACTTCATACTGGATTTCTACTATGTTATCGACAGGGCTTCAAACTTCATACTGGATTTCTACTATGTTATCGACAGGGCTTCAAACTTCATACTGGATTTTTACTATGTTATCGACAGGGCTTCAAACTTCATACTGGATTTTTATTATGTTATCGACAGGGCTTCAAACTTCATACTGAATTCTTGTCCTTTTCTTCGGATTTCCTGTTTATCTGAGGACCTCAAAAGACTTTCCTCGTAACTTCCCCGTGACTGGCCATAATTATACATTTTTTAATGTTTCCAGCTGTGTAAATGTTAAACTTGGCTTGGCAAATTTCCGTAAGGGTTAAGCAATACAGTATACGAAATCCCAAAGCGAGGAAACTCTTTCACAGCTACACAAATCGAAAATTTTGTCCTAAAGTGTTAAAATTCATTTATTAATTGAATGTTACACTTTAATTACCGTACTTTTTTACAGTATTCTGTTGTAAAAAGTAAATAAATGTAGTTCCATATGAATCAAAAAGGCTTCATATGAATTTTTTTCTGAAACTACTCATTACATCTAGGAATTGTTTTAGCAGTTGAAAATTTATAAATTTTACGTGTTCGATTTAATCAAAATCTTTTATGTTTTCAGTTAGTGAAATAAATCAGTACTGAAAAGTACTACACACACAATTTGCTGTTTTTCTCGAGTAACCTTGAATTATGAATTCATGCTGCTTCAAAAGATAATTAATTCATTCGGTTTTGAAAGATAATTAATCCATGCGGCTCTGAGAGATAATTTATTCATACGGCTTCGAAAGATTATCAATCACTGCAACGTAAGAATTTCATTTCAGCCAAATAGTCAATGAAACACTTGAATTAAACCTAAAGTTCTTTTAGTTGAAATTTTCAATTCATTTCAAATTCTTTTATTGGTCTTTGAGACGGAGAATTCAGTCATGATAAAATACATGATGAAAATTTCAACATTCAAGCTTAAAAAGTTAGAGAAGATTATGCAAATTACTTGCTTCTGTGAATTATTTTACTGTTCATTTTAGCTTTTTGTTTTCATTGCCATAACATGTACACAAAAATGAATTATCTTTTTGAATACATTCAGAGTATAATACCTAATAGTTATCACTTCACGCTTTACTTTTCGCAGTGTTTAAAAGTATTAAGGCAACGTGTTCTGTGTGGATCTTTGACAAAAACTCCTGCTTAACGCTCTAAGGTGATTTTGAATTATAGTCAAATGACTTTTTCTATAATCAGAGACGTAAAAACTACCAGCCGTATACAGGTATGAGAAGGAAATTTGATAATGGCAAGATTAGGTTAAAATTTTTGAAGTTTTCTTTCACGATCTTTTCAAAGTCAACCTGGACTGGGTTCAAAGTTCAACCTTCAACAGGCGGATTTCCTGCTCTTGTTACTTATAAATTTGTTTTTTAATTTTATTAACATTTTCCTCGTTTCCATAGAAAGACAATTATGATTTAAATCTGAATTCAGAAATGAAAAACTAGAGGGAAATATGCTGAGCTACCTCTATTACTTTAAACTATCGACTAAAAATAATTTAGTTGAGGAGTCCTAGTCTCTGTAAAACTCGTTGAACGATCTGTTCTTGGCTTATTCAGAATGCCTTTTTCATTACAGGAGACACTAAAGTTTTATTGACAAATACAACGGCTCACAGCACCGCGTTTCAACACGTCTCTACGATGCTATGTTCACATGCAACTTGGTGAGAAGAGGATCTTACTCAGCATTTGCAAAGAGATTCTGGGGCCTCCTTCCGTTATAAGGACACTAGCATCACAAAAAGAGTACATTTCTAACTAGGAGAAAATATTTTAGTGGCAAATCTTAGAGAAGATATTCCATCTAGGAAAGAAACTATGACAATAATGCGTGATTTCTGCAGACATAATAAAAAGAAACTCTGTGACAGGTGAGGAAAGGCACCTAGTAGCACTGTGATAATCGTATAAGGAAGACGTTCGATTGTTTTTATATGCAAGCATGAATTTACAGCAAATAAACTGTTACAGTTTCCACGCTCAAAAACCACACAAATTTCTTTTCAGCTTGATTCTGAACACAAAGTTTCAAACTGTTCCACGCCTTTATAATTCTTAAAAAATTTAAAGCCATTCCAGACAGACTACACGATTTTCGAAATCTATGTTTCTTTGAACTTGGAATTCGTACGAAACGAAATCAACTGAAGCAATATCTACTGATGAGATTGTCATGAAGGACGATGTTTTTGATGTACATTTGGGCTCACTTTATTAACCTACAAAAGTCCATTTTAAAAGGGAGCTTGCCCAAATGTTCCCCTCACAAAACGGCTCTCCTCACCAGAAAAGCTCGCGAGGGCTCTTCAGGTAACCGTAATTTGCTTGCCGTCGCCGCTTCTTCTTCAAAGAGCAACGTCCTTTCGTTATTTTATCTTATTTTATGAGCAAGCGACCTGCTCGAGCAACAAGAATCTTACAAAGTTCAACTTTCGTTAGCAAACGCTAACGTTTTCAAAACTTCAGGTTTGCTGTCTTCAGAGAAACCGTCGAAGTCAAGGGCTCAAATATCTTGAAATCTTCCGTCATTGATAATGATAAACACATGTATACACTATATATATGTATGAAGTTTGGTTAAAATGCATTCAGTACAGTTTGAAAACACTTATTTATTCAAATTTTGATGAATTATGTTGAGAATTATTAAGCCAAATTATGCTGATTTAATGCCTTCATCATCAGTACAGAAAAACTGCAAAATATTAAAGAATTTTTTAGAAATAAATTTCGTAACAAAAATAAACCAATTAAGCTAAAAAGTATTGCGTACACCGGTGGAAAAATGTTACTCTTTCTTTTTTTAAAGAAAATTTTTGATAAATTTTAAGTAGTTTTAGATTTTGGAAACAAAAATAGCTTAAGAACATGTTCACATTCTTGGAACATCTAATCTTCAATCTTATTGCCATTTGATACGTGTGCAGTCTGCTGTGTGTGATGCATCATCAGGTAGCCAGTAATCATGCGAAAAGCTCAGAGAAAATCTATGAGGTCGAATAGTGAAAACTCACGTCGATGGTAAACGCTATAGGGCAATTGCTAAACCATTTAAAGTGCATCTGAGTATAGTTGGTTCGTTAAATAATTTTTAAGTAGAATTTCTTCTCGATGATTCATAATTTTTCTTTTCATTTTTCGAATAATTATTGGGCCTAGTGGCTCAAATACAACTATCCATACAGTAGAGATATAAGGTTCATGCATTGCATAAGCCATTTTCATCTATCGTGTTTTTTGACTGTAAGTAATCAAACGATGAATAAAAAATGTATGCATATCCTTCTAGGGGACTATTTACTAATAAAGCTCAGAAACTAATTATTAAGTTTTTACGTTGTACTTAGGTACAAATTTTTTCTCAGTGGGCGACTACAGAATAACTGCATTTATTACTTTATTTTCAGTCTTTGAGACCACCTTTTAACATATTTTTCAACCACTAAAATATATTAGAGTCACGTCTCAGCAGAACCCGTCAGCCTTTTCATGTTTTAGCTCTATTTTCCGCCTCATTTCAAAATATTTGGAGGTGTTTTATTTCTTGTATTTTCTCGACAGGAACTTCCGACGCGTTTCCGACACTGCACCTCCGCAGATGATTTAGGCCCGGCCACGGAGAGTGGACCAGCGCTGCTATGGACTGCGCTGCTTGTGTGACTTTCACAGGAACGTGCAGTTGTGAAGCTGCAGCTAATGCATGGAGCAGTGCTAATGCAGCAGTGTTACAGCTGCTGTATGCTGCAACTAGGCTACAACTGCGGCAAATAGGTGGGCCGTAGCTGCGGAGTACAGTTGTAGATGCTGCAACTAACGCGTGTGACTGTGGATACTGCTAATAACGCATGCAGTTGTTGATGCTGCAACTAACGTGTGTAGTTGTAGATGCTGCAACTAACACGGGCAACTGTTGATGCTGCAACTAACGCGTGCAGCTGTTGAAAAAATTTCGTCGACTGTTGCATGAAATGATAGTCACATACACGTGCAATACATACCAGAAAAGTTTAGTTTACTCTCACGGAAATAGAAAAAAATGGACACAATATAGACAGGTAAACATTAACAATTTGATGATTCATACGATAGAAATGATTTTTTTGATTTGTACGATTAAAGCGAGTAGAAACTCGGATTCAAACTATTTCTTTGAGGCATCACACAAAGGGTGTAGTGACTGTTGAGGAAAAAGTCTTGTTGAGAAATGCAAGGGTAACGTTTTCTATTAAAAGAGCATTAAAGAAACGTATTTAGCAGGGCTGAATAAAGCTGGCATATACTGTAAGAGTATAAACAAGCCAAACACTGAGGTTTTTTAACCTTTAACAAGCGTGCTCTTTTTCTCTTCATCCAATAGTGAAAAAATTTGGTTGAAGCCGTACAATTTTTTTGGTGACGTATTGTAAGATTCCCAATGTCAAAAATTTAAGATAGAATTTGTGTTTACATAAAAATTTCACAGTGCAGCTGACCGCATATTTACTTTTATTTTTACGGGGGTACAGTCTTCTTAATTGATTTTGCACTTCCCCTAGGAAAGATTGAGCCGAGGAGCATGCGAAAATCGAAACTCAGTTGAAATTAATATGCTCGTAAATAAATGGTTTCGTGAATTTGCTAAAATCAGAGGCCTAACGGCAAAAAATGAACTATTTGTAAACATTCTTCTGTTCTAAGACCTTCGATATCCAGTCTTTTCTGTGATTCATTTTCGTTTGGAGAATGGGATTTTTTTACATGCATCAAATATTATAATTACATTGAATTATTTTGAATAACATTCTTTTTCGTATCAGAAGACGTTTTCTCGAAATGAAATCGAACTTATTTCTTTTCGTAAATTCGTCCTTAGCTTTTCTATAATGAAGTATTTTCTCATTTATCCTAGTGAAAGTTACTTTCCTTCGTACATTTCAGCATCAAATGATCACCAACTTCAGATGACTCTTCTTTACCGCTTCGTTTTAGTGCAGTAATAAACTAATTTGGTGTCCGTGTCTTTGAGCGACTAGTTAAAACACGCCGGCAAATCCAGTCGTAAATCGAAGTCATCGACGTCATCGCAAGTCGCTGCGAAGCGTCGCGAGAGCGAGCAAATTTCCGACGAAGATCGAATGACTTGAAACTTAACGACGGCAACTTAAGAAAAGGAAGGATTTATTTGAGTGTTTTTTGCTCGTGTGCCGAACATTAGGGAGTTGTTTGCCCCTTGAAACTCGAGATGCCCCAATGAAAATTGTGGCCCGGAGGCTTCAAGAATTCGTGCAGGCAAAAGCGATGTTCAGCGAATGATGGATGGACTGGAAAATTTCGTAAAATGAGCAAAATCACTCATGCCTCGTGTTTCTTTTTAGAGATGAAGAATGTGTTTTTCAATTCATAAACTGCTGTGTATTATGTTTTGTGGTGATGCATGTGTGGTGCACTGGCAGTTACTCTAGAACGTGGTTGTTTTAAAATTAAATTGCTGCTGAATAGCTTAATAAATAAAGAATAAAGTGCTGTAAACTCAAGGGGACAAATAAAGTTGCCTAATAATTTTACGAAAGAAATGAGCCGTTTTTACTCATTTTAATAAACATGGAAACACAGCTGAGCTGAAGGGAAATAAGAAATTCCAGTCATTATCTCCGAAATATACGACCATCGCGCACTAGGTAAAGGAAAATATATTCATAATGATCAAGCTATAGGAATTTAATCGCTGGATTTATGAAAATAAACCAATAACAGATTGCTATTAGGCTTATATCTTTTCAGTGAAGGCAGAAAGCAGACTCTGGAGAGTCGTTAATGTAGATATTTTTGCAATTCCTCAATCATTTGAGAAAAAGGACCAACAGGAACCAAATTATACTGACGTTGATGAGTAGACAAAAATAAAAGCATTGTTCTAACATCGCAAACCAATAAAAAGGAAGCCTAGAATTTCATAAAAAGTTTTAGGAACCTCTTTAGAACTTATGCGAAATAGGTAGCCGTGTCACCAATCTTATTGAATTTTTGGAGAAGTTAAAAAACATCTACGATATATAATTCATCTATCTTCATTTTTAAAAAAACGCTGCAGGAATTAGGTCACGGAAGACTAATAAATGAAAACTAGACTATTAGACTAATAGATGAGAAGTGAACTAATAGACTAATAAACCATAAACGAAAGTACGTCACGTCGTGGAAGGTAACAACTCGAACTCAAGTCGAAATTGGCTCCGTGACAGTAGTCAACGAGTGATGGTTCAAGAACATTAACACGTTACGTGCGAAGTGACCCACCGGTGGGTCACTCAGGTTAGGTTCTGTAATTTTTTCAAAGCTTTCTAGTGACTGTATGCATAGAGTAAAGATTTGCAACGGCTAGACAACTGTACTTAACGTGTTAAAGCGACTATTAGCCATTTACAAGGGACATAAAGTATCTCACAAAAGAGAACCATTTTGAGTCTGTTTCTGTTCATCATCAACATCAAAGACTTTGATTACATAATAATAATTACCTCGAATGAGTTTACCGACGGTATTTAGCGATGTCGAAAATCTATCATTGAACACAAATTTATCCTCCCAGTAGACGTGAACAGATGGCTCTATTGGACTGATTCCTGGTAAATGATCAATGTTAACAATTTTTCACTTATGCACATCGGAGCTGACAGTCACTGTTGATATGCAGTGAACGACCCACCTTTCTTAACAGTTGAAAACCAAACAATTTTTTCGCTTTAAAATGATGAGATTTCAAGATGTAGTGGAGAGAAAAGAATGAAACCGAAGCAAGTCTTGGACTTTTTAACCTGAGCTATGACTAGCTCTCATAACTGCCTGGGCTCATCTCTCTCTCAAAAAAGAAGACTGAGAGGTCAACTTATCAAGCCTACAAACATCTCTACAGTTTCGAGGATGTTAGCCACGAAGGTCTCTTCTCTAGAAACGAAAATATTCGTAACGGAGAAATAATGGCCGTGAACTAATGCTCTAATTCTTCTTGACACTCCAAGCAATGAATTCCTTTCCCCTTGACATTGCCCAAATTGGGAACGATCTCCCTGAATATTTTGTCTTCCTGGAGATTGTAAATATACTGAAGAATTGACTTTACTACTATGCGACTTGTCATTTATCAGACGTTTGAATTTCTAAAACTATGACTTAAATCAGTTCTTGAACACAACACGAAAAAATTTTCTTTAATAGTTTCTTAAAATAAATAAAAAATATAGATACATTCAACACTTCAATTACTTAGGAGCCATTACAATACGTTTGAAGAGCTACAACAAACTCATTGATGCAGTTTTTGCTTTCAAAAAATGAATGAAATACCGACAATGTGATTGATTAATAGCAGTAATGCAGCATTTTTCGTTTAGCCTACTTCATTTTCTGTAGACGATGTGAGATGTTTGCACTTATCTCAAGGACTTCCCAAGTTAAAAGTCTTCCTGAATAAGAAATCAATCTGATAATCATCAATGAAACTTTTTGATGGAAAACCTAATCCGAAAGGAGCAAAATGGTTACAATAGAAAGTATCCACATAGTAAGTTCAGACCTGAATAACGAAACACATAATATTATACTTCCAAAGAAAGTTTTTTCTCAATTTTTGTGCGAAATCTCCTCAACAACGATTTTGACTGCACGCATAGGGAAATTTTAGAGCATAATGAGAAAATCCAGGGATTTAATGTTAAGCCTTCATAAAAAAATGCAGGGTACACGTCACATCCCTCTCACGCTTAGATCAAGAAAACTATCCCAGTTCCCAGAAATTGACACGTACTTATTTAAATTAATATAACATGTCCAGTTTCTTTACAAAAATCAGGAGACACCCTATTTTGTATCGATTGGCTAATCACGATAGAAGATACTTCTCAGTCGGCTCGTTTTAGTAACATTATAACAAGAAAGCTCAAAAGTTCCTGGTTTCAACTATCCAGTTCTCATATATAAATACGTACAGGATACGGCAACTTAACTTTTTTTCGAACAAAGTTCCTTTAAAAAAAATGTTATGTTGCCGCACCCTGTAGCTAACATTGTTGAAAAATTGAGTCTGACTTTGACGCAAGTCATCTAAGCTCAAAATTTATCCTCCCAGGAGGATAAGCTTAGTCGACTTACTTGAATGTTTCAGCAGCAGGTCAACAGGAAAGTAGGCTTTGAAGTCATATTAAATAAAGAGCCTAAGTTTTAATTGGAAGAATTAAACTTCATTGCAACAGCGTTTTCTTAGCGGATTGTATTTACCTAACAAGAGGAGACAAACACAAGAAATAAATGTACGAAAATATATTTACATTGCCCGTGTAGTGTAGACTCAATTATATACATCATTCTTGCCTGAGTCTTGACGATGAATACTTGCGTGCTGGCATGCTTGGACGTTTGAGTTCTTAAGCATTTGAATGCTAAAGCATTCGAGTACTTGCGTGTAGCAAGTATGGATGGGAAATCTTTTCGGCTGTCAGGCCGAGGTTGGTGGTCGGCATGGGGACACGAACGTTGTAGACTCTACGAACACAAGTCCAGCACTGATTTTGGCAGATGTAGCGGTTTGGGGACGGAAGACTAGCACTTGTTCTGTGGTATTCGTATGTGGTGAGGGGATCCTGCCGCATGAAGGAAAAATGTAGCTGCTCCCTGTATGCTGTCTGCTGTATATCTGATACTGGTAGTGGTGGTCGGTACTAGTAAGAAAGATTTGATAGAGAGTTTGACACAGAGTGTACGGAAGTAAAGGGGTGAAACGGAGAGGAATATTAAGAGGGGAATAGAAATGAGCGCGTTGCGCACATGTGTTGAGTGGTAGAGGTCTGTCCATTGAGTTTGTTCGTGGGTGGGGTTATCTGATACCGCCAGGCTGCAGTAGTGCTTTATACCTGTAAAGCCTCGTAGTTCCGCTGTCAAGGAAGGTTACTTCCGGTTGACGGATTCCTTATTGCAGTGCGAGCTAGCGATGCACCGCAGCATATTTGCTCGAAATATAACGATATTTTAAAAAAGGTCTTTATGTTTTGAATGAAATGTTTTTAAAATATTTCATAATATGTTATTCCTAATTTCACTATTACTTTGATGGTAAGATAGTACATAAAGTTTACATTCGGGATAATTACCACTATTAATTTATGTGCTGGAATCATGAACAATAGAACCATTGAATATGCAACATATCATTCACTATGGATGCCTTTTGACGAACTCTACTGCTTCGTGCCACATATTAATAAAAATAGGTCTACAGATTCTACACACTGTACGTGCTCAAATCAAATGTCGTTTAATTTTAACAACTCGATATATTTGGCATTGTTGCTTGGCGCTAAATTCTACTAAAAATCTCATTAAAATAATGAACGTTTGCTTCTTGCAAGGCTATAAAATTATTTGACTGTTCATTATTGGTTTCCAACGATTGTCTAGCTTAGCTTAGTGCAATGACGCGAGACGTATTCGTTTTCTGTTATCTGCACACAAGTCTTCAACGATGTGCAACAATTAATCACTGCTTAGAATTTTATTTCGATTATTCACATTGCACTTTTTATGAAGAAATGAGTAGAAACTGCAAAAGACTCTTTGCAAATTGAATTGAGCATTGGTATAAGTTCGTACAGTGTATACTTCCAGGCGCATTGCTACAATATTTTGATTTTTTATGTGTGTATCAAGTGTTCAGGTGTTAATTGGTCGTTCATTATTCAGTTTCCAACATAATGAAGGAATTATGTTAACTGAGCGAATTAAATTAATTAATTTTTTAAATAAACAATTAAATGAATTACTGTGGGGTGTGGCGAAACGCGTACTCTCTCTACATGGTCACAGGATAAATACGTAATAATTACGAGCATTAATTGAATTCTTTCAAGATGAATGTATCACATGTACATTTTACATTAATTGAATGCAATCAATTTTCATAACGAGAGAGGGACGTCGCAAATTGGAGGAATCCAAACCCCTTGACATGAATACTATATTATGCATTTGTGAGGCCAACACAAGAAGAGTATAGACACAATTAATAAGCTGAACATTTACTGGAAATACACACGGAAAAACACATGAAAACCACGAAAATTTGTTATGAATTAAAGTAGTCTTATCTCCTTAATCGATCAATTCTACTCACAATAATTAATTGAATCACCCAATGCCGAGTGGTCGTGGAATTGAAACACTGTTACATCTAACAACACATCCTAAGTACACGCGGACACGCCAAAATTCACTGGAAAAGCACTCCAACCCTATCACTTAACTCACTTTTAATTTTGACCAACAATACTCCTGATTTAATATCACTGCAATTCCATCAACCGATTCACTAACAAATTATCATTATTGTGTATTCAGTTCGCATAATTTTTGCTGTACCGACGCACACACTATCCGCACAGACGCTCAGCAGCTCTACATACACACTGCGCAGCACATCCTGTTGTTTATGCTATGTACGTGCAGGCTTCTCCCGCTGGTTTCCAACCCCCACTGGGTTTAAAGGGCCCAAGGTAAAATCGTATTAATTAATATTTCCACTTGGTTCCTGTTGTCGATA
>VCRD01000116.1:51027-100024 GCA_006783055.1 Trinorchestia longiramus
CTGCCCTACTACGCTTATGACTTGATAAAGGTGCCCTATTAAGTTTATTCCTGTTTCCTATACCAGATGTAATCTCACCTCCCACCGCTGTCTGTCTTTTGCTTGTTGCCTCCTCGATGTCGCTCGCTCCCCCAGCTTGTAGACCCTCGCTGTAGAATCGTCGTCGCTCCTAGCACTGTCGTACACACTTATCGCCTTGCTATTCTGACCGTGTTAGTTTCCTGACTGCTGCTTATACATATTCCGTTGGTGTTTTGTAGAAACACGCCTCCTAACTTTTAGCCCCTCTTTTCACAGTTGGTCTTGCTTGTGTCCGTTTGCAGTTTTGACCGTTAGTCTCTTCAATGTTTCCCACTTTTCGAGGCTCTCATAGACATATTTCACCTGCTGGGCGTCCGTTGCTCAGGCTTGCTTACGTTGCTTGTTTTGTTTGTGTTCTGCTGCTCGATGGCCGTTGGCTTTTAATGAGTCTGAGGTCCAACTGCTCGCACTCCCCGCATACCTGTACACTTTCCCACATCCTTATAACACACCACACACATCCTTACACGTTAACACATCATTCCACATCACTATGATTTATCTCTACTATCATTACACATCACTACTATCACCACATTACCGTTGGTTGAACTTTTTTTGGTGTGCAGTCTACCAAGGGAGCTTATTGTGAGACTAGCTAGGATATGTGATATCTTATTTATTATGGAATGTATTATTGATTCTGAAATTATGTAACCATTAACATTGTATAAACACATCACATACTCGCTACTACTATTTTATAATTAAGGTTCTTACCTTACGAATAGGTTACATACCTACTAGTAGGTCGCTTGTAACTGTATGTCTATGTTCGTATGCTGTTCAGGGAAGCATACATTGATTATAACCAGCTCTACGTTCAGACGTACCTATATAAATAATATTTTTTCTGGTTATTTTTGAAGCAAACGCTTTTATATTATTTTGTGTCACATCATCAAAAAGACTTGAAATCTCGTTTGAGTATGACAGTTTCAGCGGCAGGTCTTATATTGCCGTCGTTCATTAAAATGCATAGAAGTTCTTCTACGTGTAGCTTTTCGATAAATTTTCTACTTCTCAATTTTTACTAATAATAATACAGTAGATTCTTGTTCTTGAAAACTGTACAGCTGATAAAACAATTCATCTAGTACAAACGAGCAACAACCATTTTTTCACCTCACTTCACTTATTTTATAATCTCAATATTTGCTTTCATGGCAATGCCTTGCAGTTTCTTAACACTAGCAGCTGTATCTCCACAGCTATTGTGCGGAACAACCGATATCTTAAAATGCTTATATGGGCAAAAAATTCTGAAAACAACCACAAAAACACAAAGTAAAGTTTCCTGAACAGCGCAAACACATTTCAATATTTCAATGAGACTGCATTGGTACATTCAGAGAAAATTATTCTTTATTACGCACGCAACTTTTAAGTACTACCTACCGAAAACTCCTTATGAAATACCTTTGAACTAGAGAACAACTTTATTCTCATGTACCGAAGATCTTTATTCTAACATTGAAAGTAGGGGAATATTTGTACTCAGTTAGGCTTCAATTCACATAAAATTTGATTAACTTTAACCTCAAAATATACGAGTGCAACCTTTCATCTGAAGGCTACATTTATGAGTTAGGACTAGTGTAGTGTAAAATTCAGTTCAAGGACATCGGACACCAATGAAATCACACAGAATGTTGACTTGAATTTGTTTATGTCGTTGGAGCGGCAGAGTACAGGTACTTCATCTGCTGAGCATTTTAATTAAACGGCAGAGGGAGAGAGAGTAGGTGAAGGATGGGAAATGAGGGCTAGAATACTAAGAGAAAATTTCAAACTAGGGTTTCAGAAAAACCACTGGTGCCATAAGGGAATACTACGTATTCATAACCCTGATTTTATATTGAAATACATGATGTGTAAGTTTTTGTTAACTTTTGATAAAAAAATTGATTTAGCATTATTAAGGGTAAAAGTTGTTTGAATAGTTTTCCTCATAGCTGGGTGAGATAACAAAAAACATACCCGAGTAGCTGATAAATTGATACTGATAAATTAATTCCGATAAATCGATGCCAGTAAATTAATAGCGATAAATTGATACCAATAAATCGATATCAATAGCTCAATTGGCGGTATACGATAACTGGGGATAAATTATACTAGCGCTTTATAATATTCGAAATATCCTGCTTTCAATACCAATATTGATATTAGAAACAAGTATTGATAAATCCAAGCGTTTTTACCTTTAGCATAGGAAACTTAGAAAAAGTGCAAACAAACTTTAGAAAAATCTTAGTAAGAAGTCTGAATTCAATGTTTCTTTTCTCTAGAATATTATAGAATAAAATTGAATATAGTATCAGGAAAGAACCATTAGGTCTATTCTTGAGTTACTACTCAAGTCACAAGCCCCCTAAAGTCAAGGTATTAATAACGCACATTTACCTTAATCACGAACAAATATTTCAGTCACACACACAGACTGCAATCATGCACAGAACTTACGAGTAAACAAGAATAGGGAATCAGTACTTTCTAATACTCGGGGGATATTTATCAAATCTTTGTCAAGTTGATTTTTGAATGTCTTCATAGTACCAGCAGAAACGATATTTTCGGGGAGCTGGTTCCAGACTTCGGGAATTTAGTTTTTTCCGGAACGTTAGCATAAAAATTTGTTTTTTTTAATGCTTGGTGAAAGTCATACTATAATTTAGATAATATTTTGCCATTTGCTCTTGAAGCTCCAATAGATACAGCATTTGATTCCTGATGTAGTCATCATGTCATCACAAAAACTAATTATTTCCGTTAGATATGTATTTATTTTTCATAATTTTTAATGTTTAGTTTATATCACTAATCTTAAATGTAGCATCGTTTTAAAATTGAAATAATTAATTTCTGCAAAATATTTCTATTTTTATATAAGTTTTGCTAAACAAATGATAATTATTACTCACCTGCCAGAGCTCAAATCGTTCAAAATCAAACCAAAAATGTTGAAAATCGAATGATTTTAGCATTTTAACTTTCGTTCATCAACTTTTACGTGTATGTATATGATAATATGCAACAAATGTTGCAAAATCTATTAAGACATCCTGACTTGTTTAATTTTTTTCGCTTCTGAAAATTAAAATTTCTGCGCAGAGCGTTGTAAAATGGGAATGCCATTTATTGCAATAACAAGACCGAATATTCGACGTACTGTTCTTTCACATTCTCCTCCTCAAACAAATTCAGAAACTGCATTTGAACCACATACTTCTTTCACGCCATTGCTGCAAAGACGAACTGTTTAGGACAACAGCTTCTCAAAGTGTAATTGTTGACGCAATTCTGTGGTGCTAACTTGGTTTACTCACAAAACTAATTTCTTTCGAAGATTTTTTCGGGGCGAGGCAAATAGAGTCGCTTCATTAACTCCTCCCTCACGTAAAAACACCTCTAGGAGATAAGCCGGAAGTTTTTTGCTCAAAACCCTACGGATTTTACTACCACGGAAAAGGGTAAATTTTCTGAAAATTTGGGGAACAATTTTTTTGGAAGTTTAGCATTGGTGCAGCTCATCAGGATAACCAAGTTTGGTTTGCCAGACAGCGCACTGAGAGCAGCGTTTGTCTAAGCTTCGAAAAGAATTTCCTCTCAGTTTAAATTTGCCAGTGCGTGAGACATAGAACAACAAAGTTTTAAGCTCCTGCTACAATTGTATTCCATGTAAATATGTACGGACTGTTGCAGTAATGAACTGAGTTGAAAAATAAAAAACTCATTGTTTAACTCCATAATAAGTAGCCAATAATTTTTTTTCATCTGGACTTAATCGTTTCAGCTGAAACACAAAATTCCCAGTGGTGTACTGTACTTCCACTGAGATTTGCTTGGAAACAAACGCGGCTGTAAAGTTTGTTAGAAGCTCAAAAACTAATCTTTCTTGCTGACGAGTTAATTTAAGAGTTCTACAAAAAGATCGGTATTATTTTTTGGTTCGATTTGATTCATAAAATGTTTGTATTAATGATATGATTTTTACAGTACTATAGTACTATATAGTATAGTATAAAAGTATACTATATACAGTATAGTATAGTATACTACTATATATAGTATAGTATTGTGTAGTGTAGAAGAGCCAGATCAGTTTTTTGTCATCTAACCATGAATGACTTGATATTCTAAAAAATCTTGATGTTTGTTGTACGTAAACTTTAACTCATGAACTGTAATTGCTGCAAATGAATTTAATAAACTAACAGGTGTAGCTAAAAAGTTGTATCACATTAATTTTACTTATTTATATATTACGTTCGTAGTAAAATGATTATTGTTTTATGAAAATTAGTGAGTTCTTTATCAGAACATACAGATTCCAAAGATTGAATTTGTGATCGTTCAACCAATTAAAAAATTCAATATTCAATATAGGGATTCAAAATTATTTGGGGCAGAATTTGTTTAAATAGTTTTCCTCATAACTGGGTGAGATACCGAAAAAACGTATCCAGTTTACTAATAAATCGTTGCCTATAAATTGATACCGATGAATTGATACTGATAAATTGATCTCGATGACTTTATCGGCAGGAATCGATAACAGGCGATAAATTATGGCTGTGTTTTAAAATATTCCAAATATCGTACTTTCAATAGCGATAATGATTTCATAAACAAATGTTGGCATTTGTTTTAGTGTATTTGATTTAGTTTAGTAGCTAGGTCATATCTCTCAACATATTTACTTCAGCTTGAAAACAAACTAACTTACTATCATTCATGACTATTTTTACTTGAGCCAATCGTTATAGGTCTGAGTTTGGAGACTTCTTAACTCTCGTGCAAATATTTGAAAACTTTCATGTATTTTTGTTCAAAGTTGATCTATAATGCAATCAAGGAATCTCCTGTCGCCATTTGCATATTTTTCCTCCAGGGATGACATGAAACGAATCGCAGGAAGAGGTGCCCACAGTCTGGATAAGAAGTTGAGGAAAGCGTCTCCAATATTATGACTACATAATATCTGCAGTCCTCGTTTTAGCGCAAATTTATATACTAAAGAATGAAAATTGACAGCTATTTGAGGGACTGGTAACAGAACAACAGGATGTTTGGGAACGTTTATCAGCAGCAAAGCAAATAATTCTTGTTGCAGAAAGCTGATCATATTTTTTCCTTGAATTTTTTAAAACTTTTCATGGGCTACAATTCCAGCTAGGAAATGAATACGCTATATTTAGTGTAGGTCGTTTTGGTCTCCATGCGAAGGTAGACAGTATCACATCGAATACATACATTACATTGTTATGATGAGACGCACAGTGACGTCGTGTAACATTATTACTTATTTTTTTCTAAATTGATAGCCCAATACGCTAACAATTTTTCAAAAGACTTTACTCATCTTCTAAAATATTTGTTATTTCATTTTCATACTTAGTACTTCGAGCAGTTTCAAAAACCAATTTCTTTTCCCACATACCTAGTTTGCAACACAAGTTTTGCTATTTGTGGTAACATTAATAACTTTCATCACACCAAGTATTAGTTTCCGCCACACCAAGTTGGCAAGACATGTATTGCTATTGGTTGTAACATTCATTTGTACTTTGAGACATTGATGGACAAGTTCTGCTGGTTGTACATGGCTCCTTCTCTGAGACGGTAAATTTATGATAAATACACTTTTTGTTCAAGTAAGATAGTAGTATGTGATAACATACTGCTTGGAACATTTCTAATTTTTGTTGTTGAAATATTTACAACATTAAATTGTTGTAATGAGATATACAGGGTATCCATAGAATATCTATACTATAAAATAAATTTAAGACAGAAACAATGATGAGATATCTTAATCAAATTTGTTCTATTGTGCTCAGTGGCTATCAAGCTTTTTAATCACATTGCATTTGAGTGCAATGCACTCAAAAAGGTGGTACCTGCTGATGAAAAAGGTAGAGGTACTGTTGAATGAATCAAAACATACTTGCGTGCCCATTTCTATTTATAGGTATTGATATCTGCACAGTTTTCATTGGGATGAAGAGTAATTCACTCCTTCTATCATTTGGAATACCTTATTTAGTGAATTTGATTCATTTGCGCCCTACAAATACAGCTACATATCACCATAGTTTCAAATATACTTCAACGGTATCAAAGATATATTCATTGTGCAAGGTATTATATCATGCTACAAGAAGCAGACAATTACCGTGTATACGACTCCCCATCAAAAGTCTAGATGTATTCCGAGAACTAGCAGTGTGAACTCCGGGTTCTCTTGAAGGTAAATATGCTTCAAGTTTTTCGTTCTCTATTGCTTTATTACCTGATTGAAGTATATTCTCCGTGTTTCTGATTCACTTTTCTGAACTTTTTACGTTAAGCATAACATTCGCATGGAAGTACCTTTAGATTGTGAGAAAAATGCATTCACCACCTGACTGCAATTCCCGTTCTTGTCACTCTGTTGGCGGAACCTTCGCACTTAGGCTGCTTTCGGCGGGCATGCCAGCCACGTTCGAGGAGAGCGTTTGGCCGGAAATGAACTCCTGTTGGTGTGCTGTCATTTTTAGGCGATTTAGGCGCCCAACATTCGTTCACTCCGGGCTCTCTAACTCGTGCAAGGATTGCCAACAATGTTTTCTTCCGAAGTCCGATGCACGCTACATGAAAATAACGAAATTTCATTACCTCTTTCGGGCCGTGACTTGCGTAGGTGATAATTCTGCGGCGGCAGTCACTGCGAACTTGCGGTTGGAGGTTCTAAAACTCGTTTGCTTCGTAGGTTTGGGCTTTATTTCGAACTGAAGAACATCTAGTCTTCTTTTACGGTGCGATGTACGAAGCATAAGTTCTTAGTTCTTTGTATGCTCAAAAGAGGTTCTTTGGATCAATGCCATCATGGGTGATACTTGAGTGATCAATTTTATAGACGTTTTTTGGTTTCACTTCATGGGTAGATGAATAAAGAATAACTTAATAAAGATGGTCTTTTGCTGACTATGACTTCTGTCGAATTTAATTTGTCAAGATTCAATTTATGTTGCATTGAAATCGTTTAAAAAAACGCTAAGATGGGCTGCAGTAAGGTTGTAATGAGAACAATTTGCTTCCTTTTTTTTAAAGTTTAAACTACGATTTCACGTGTACAGAGTTACTGACGTTCATGTGTTTAATTTTCATCCGTATTCTTGAGAATTTCCAATTTAAAAAGTAGGAGTAAATTATGAATTTTCTAAACAAGTTTTACGAATCAGAGCTTCCATTTGTTCGTTATGTACTTGACAATGAAAAGAGGTAATGTACGAGTACTTTAAAATTCTTGAGAAATAATAGTAGTTTGGAGTAATAGTAGTTTGGAGTAATAGTTGTTGAGAATAAAAGTAATTTGAAATGATAGTAGTTTGGAATAATAGTAGTTTGTAATGATAGTAGTTTAGAATAATAGTAGTTCGGAACAATAGTAGTTTGGAATAACAGTCGTTTCCAATAATAGTAGTTTGACATAATAGAAGTTTGGAATATTAGTCGTTTGGAATAAAAGTAGATGGGGATAATAGTAGTTTGGAATAATAGTAGTTTTTTAATAAAAATAATTTGAAATAATAGTTGTTGGGAATAATGGTAATTTTGGAATAGTAGTAGTTATAATTAATAAACAGGGAACCCAGCTTCCATGCAAGCGCTCGTGTCTGAACTATTAGGAGCATCGGGGACTGTTCAACGGATTTTTCATATTCTAAGTCTTTTCACTATGATTTAGATAAATTAAATGATGACTCTTCTCCCCTGAAGTCATCCATCTAAAATTACATAAGTAGATTAATTTAATCATTGCTGGTACTGCGAGAATAAATAGAAAAAAATAGAACTATTGCACGTCTCAAAGTTGAGCCTCAAGCTAGGATGAAAAGAAAATACTAGTAATGGTTTTGTGCTTTTAGAGTGACTGGAATAAACTTAAAGTTTTGATGTGATATACTTGAGATGGAAGTTGATAACTTAATTAAGTCACGGTTGTGCATTTCGATCTTTTTTCATTTTTTGCTTTACCTAAAAAATGTTTTTCACTTATTTTTGTCATGCACTTGCTTTGTTCTTCACTTGATTCAACACATTGTCTATAACGTGTCATCGATTTGAGGGAATGATCATGATTAAATTTTAATTTTATTCATTCGTATAAGATACAACCATTAACTGTGTTTTTAAAATGATTTTAAAACGAATATGATAGAAGTAAAAGAGAATGAATGTGTTCCTCAATAACTAAAATAAAATTGCATTTTTCAGCTCATTCGAAACTTCTCACACGATAACTTTCGAAAGAGAACTATTCTTTTATAATGATATGAGTGCAAGAAACACAAGCGCTTTTCGACACGACTGTATTTTTTAGTTGCTTCTGAGCTCAATTTTGTTACTTTATTATTGGTTTTCAAATTAGAAGGAGTGTGGACCCAAGGATTTTTATGGTGCATGATGAGGTTCTATCAGGTAGTTTCTAAAATAAAAATGAATTTTTAATCCGAGAACAACGAATCGGAACGTCAAGGCTTCAATTTTTAAAATTAATAGAATGCAAAAGTGGAAAAATGGGAAAAGTGACAGAGTACAGTTTTCTTGAGTTCATTATTATGACATTTATTCCATCAAAAATAAGCACACATCGGAAAATTTAATACATAACTATTCAACGCTTTGGCTCTGAACTCACTAACATGTGTGGGATTAACTCCCAAAATAAAAAATAGGCTCAAAATTAAGGCAATATCTAAATGGGCTTGACGCTCTTTTGAGTAAGGAAGAGGACGCTGTTTAGTAAATTTTTTACGAAACTTGCAAGTGCTTGTGAAAGTAAATTTTAAAAATAGAAGAGGGTAAGCAATCCTGCAAGTCATTTTTACGTTGTTGATGGCAAAAATCACTAAACGTTGTTTTTTAAATAATTAGTTGTTATTCTACTTTCCGCCGCGTTTATTCTTATTGCAGTGAGTGGGATTTTCACTTCCCACAATAAGAATAAACGGGGCGGAAAGTAGGATAACAACTAATTATTTTAAAAACGAACGTTTAGTGTTTTTCGCTATCAACAACGTAAAAAAGACTTGCAGGATAGCTTATCCTCTTTTATCTTTAAAATTTACTTTCACAAACACTTGTAAGTTTCGTAAAAAAAATTATACCTCAAGCTAAGAGAGCCTTGTAATTTTCTACGATTGTTTTGCTCTAGTATGAACTCATGAACAAAACTTTTGCACCTGTTGAAGTTTTACAGCATTTGTTTTAGAAGATTAAACAATTACAAATTCAAACATTTTCACAAATTTTTACAAGCAGAAATTTTGACTGAAATGTCGATAAGATCATTTCCATTCCAAAGGAAGGTAGGAGCGAAACTGTAATTTAAAGATATAAATTGGAAACATTGAAGATGATACTTCTGGATCCTAAAAATTTCAGCAGGAGGCAAAATCTATTCATAAATTAGAATGAAATTGAAGCTAAAGCTGACCAATTCATTTGTTCATTAAGACGGTTTGATATGCAACTTTTATCAATTTGCCTGAACTTACTTTTTACAAACAAAAGTTTTGGATTTGCTAACAAATACGAAAGACAGTAGTGCACAACTGATGTATTTTTTGTGATCTACCCACGATTATTTGGATGTTGACGGAGTTTCTTAGAGTTTCGAGCAATTACGAATTTTAGTGAAAAAATATTATATGGGTATAGCCTTACGTTTTTTCTATGAATGCTATTAAAGATAATTGTGATTTATTTACACAAAACCTGATTGAAAGTACGTTAGCAAACACATTAGGTCAGAGATTTATGTTTAAATCATTCGAAATTAGTTTTCCTATTTCCAGAAGTACGTACAGTATCCCTACGCATATCTACGCACATTGGGTTACATAATTTACTTAAAATATGCAAGGCCAGTCCCAGCATAACTTTCCTTTGTATAGAAATGCTTGCTGTATACGAGATTTCAAGTTGCTTATGACGAATTTTTTAGCATCTAGTAACTTGTATTATTGAGCAACTTAAAACACAACTCACAGTTATTTTTGTTCTGCACTTAAAGTTTCCAATTTACAAGATGCTCAAGGTTCTTTTCAGGCTTAATTCGACGTGAGATTTTTTATATATACATATATTTTCATTCATTTAATTTTCAAACTCGTTTAATTCCTTCTATTTAGGCTATAATATCGAGACACCTCTGGATAAATAGTTTTTGGAGGAGACAGTTTTGCTGTTCATTTTGTTGAGCACAAACCACAATTATCACAAACGTACATTTTGAGTACCAGGGTAAGTAAAAATTCACCTACACTTTCGCGATAGCACATCTTTGGACTCATCACAAAGGTCTTCCACTTCAGCATACAAATATTGTACGCAGCGTACACTGTTGTGGTCGCATGATCGAAGTTTGCCTCTGATTCAATGCGCCTTCTGCAGTGTAGGGAGGCTCAAAAATGTCAGGCAATGCCGACGCAAGCCTACTGATATAGAAAAACAAAAAAGATGAATGAATGATTGAGTAAACAAACGAATGCATCATCTTGTCAGTTGAGTATAGCGTACGTAAACAGGAACGAGCCTGGTGGTCCATTGGAGCATTTGATAGTCCCGACCCAATGCCGATGCCGTCATATACCAATCACGCACAAGCACCATCATATGAGTAAGGTAAGGTAGAAGAAAGAACACTCATAATATAGTAATCAATGTTCAAACACAAGTACCAATACACACGTCTTGAAATATGAACTCTACAGTTTTGCAGATGGAGCATCCCCTGACTTAATAGTCTTTCGTATCACCAACATTAGATCGGCATTTTTCCTTTTCTTTCGCGATCGTGTTGAAGCTACTTTCTAATGAACTACAACCAGGGTTATGGTTAATTTAGAAACAAAAACAGACTTTCACGTAGCTGGAATAATTTTGAGTGTATATTTATTGCTTTCTCTTTTAATTTTTCTCTGAAGTTTCGATCAGATATCGAATTCGTACTATACAGATCAGATATCGAATTCGTATTTGTACTATATGTAGAATGCTGGGAGATTCTTTATCCCTTGTTGTTGATGAGAATTGCTAAATGTGTGAACGAAGCCAGCAAAGAAGATGTTTTCCGGCAGCTGGTACAAGATTCCGACAATTTTAACTGGAAAGATATTTAAGGCCTGGGGTGTCCCGAAGTTTTACTATCAGTTTTTGGCCGTTATTTAGCAGTCACCGTAGTCGAGTGGTATGCGGCCCGTGTTCTGTATCGGGTCTCTGCTTGTGCAGAAAGACTGTGTGCGGGTTCGAAACCCGGCAATGAATACGAGCCGTGAGCTCGCACGCCGTTCTCGTTTCACGCCGTGAGCTCGCACTTATCGGTAAGCCCTCAACTCCCCACCCATGGACACATCCCAGGATCGTCGCATGGAGCTCACCATCATCCTTACTCTAAGAATATTAACCTTAAGAATTTGAAAAACCAATGTACTAAATGTCTATGTACTGTGTACTTGATTGGAAATAAAGATTGTTTTTTGTTTGTTTGTTTCTGGTTCGTCGGTTATCGCCTCTGTCGAAAAGCCATTCCGGGCTAACATTGTTGAAGCCACTGCAATATTTGTACTTCAGAATTAGTCGCCATGACAATTTTCTTTGGTCAAGGGAGGTGAGTTGAACATGTTGAAAATGCTGTTCATAGCTGCAATTATTGAGGTCTGCAATGAATTCAGTTAGCTGACCCTGAATTTTGTTGATATTTCATCGTTGGATGGGCGACCTGAGTTGCATTGCACATCGCAGATGTGGTTGAACTAGAACTTAAAACAGGGAAATATTATGTTCTTGGAATTTCAAAGTTTTTGGTTATGAAATCGAGAATTCTCCTCTCAGTTCTGTTTAAGCCATTTTTCTGATATATCTCATTTGGTTTAGGGTTTTAATATTGCATTAATTATTTAACTTCTTTGATGGCCGACAGGGATTTCTTAATGAACTTTTCCTTAGGGCAAAATTAACTGACTTTATTAATACAGATTATCTTAAACCATAGGTTGTAATGCCTTACATCTATTATACTCGTAGATCTCTGCTGAATAAGCGACATCAATCCATTACTTTAATCACTCGAAAAACGCCAACTTCATTATTAACAATTAATTATCTTCTTACTTTCCACGTGCTAAGGCCTTGTAATACCTTTAAACATCTCCCTCTAAAGGCCTCCTATTGCCAGTGTATGGCATAGTAACTAAAGGTGGATCTCTGTGGGAAATGTATTTTGATATTCAAATATCTTCCAATTAACCAAAGATGTCATCAGTAAACCTAAAAATAAAATTTACTATTCCAGTCTTTCATTTCCTTTCATGTTCTTGAGATGTGAGATGTTGCAGCTGTTGTTTGATATTCCTGGACAAGGATGTTATGGTGACAGAACTTAATATCGGCTTATATCCTGATCTCATTCAAATTAGAGAGCAACATTGGGAATTTTAGCTGAATCTGTTCATTTCCAAAGCAGGTTAAATGCAAAACGTTTACTAGAAAGGACAATTGCGCAGATAATTTGAAAGAGAAAATTATAGTAGGACATTTGATGCACGTGAAACAGTAAAAACATATGAAATATTTATTCTAGGATATCTGATACACTGAAACACAATAGACGTTTATTTTTTAAAACTATGACCATCAAAAAATTATAGATTCAGAGCCTAGATTAGTTAGTTGACTTCCCGATATCGACTGTGAGGGTGTCTAATAAAGGGCGAGGTACACGAGCAGAAGAAGGGGGCAGGAACAATGGACCTAAAGTCTATGAACAAAATTCGAAGGGCGTCAGATGATTTCATGTAAAAATAAGTGAATGGTTAAGAGATTCATGACACTTTTTATTGCAATGTTAAGCAGCGCAATATGCAAAGAGGTTCAGTCTAATTCGAATTCTTTTGATAGAGCCTTTGATGTTTTACATTTTTATTAGTTAAAACTTGAAAATGCTTTATTATTATTTTTGATTTTTGATCAAAGGCAATTATGATATGTTAATTTAATGGTCTTGCAGAGTTTGGATGGCAATGTATAAGTGGATGAATGACCCACGAAGAAAATTAAGTCATCTCTATTTCTTCAGCAAAGAGAAACTCATTTCGTTCCTTGATTCTCCAAAGAAACAGAATGATCCAAGACATAGCAAAATAAATATTGTAACGTTGACCGAAATTTTTGCTTCAGAGTAGCGAGTCGGAGGGAGTGGAGGGTGAAGCATTTCACTTAAAAAGTGAAGGTAAAGGGAAAGGGAATTGTTTAGTTAGAGCATCTGTTTAATTAAACTGTGCCAAAGTTTCTCTGGCCTCCTTGTCATCTCACTCCCTAGCAAGCATACAATTAATTACATGTGTAGCTTAAAATTTAGGCCCAAGGTGATTTCCGAATGGTGAATTCTCCATTGGAGGTTCACTGATTGTATTTTCTCAGCAATAATCAATGGAAAACAAGCCCAAACACACCCAGTTTGATATTCACTAGGGATGGAAATATTCAAACTGTCCATAAGATAATTGAAATTCCTCGTTATCGTGCTTCGGGGGCATGTGCAGTACGGACGGGATTGTAGCTTTGAATGGAAGAAGCGTTATTGTTAGTGACGAGAAAAGAAGAAGCTGCTTTGTAAATTAAAATCGTTTGCTTCGTTAATTTGGTTCGTAAATCTAAAGAAAAACTAAAAAAAACATCTAAATTGTTTTCAAGATGATCAGTGAATACGCGCAACTTCGATGGTTACCGTAATTAATTTGAAACCTTCTTAACATGATAATGTGACTGTCGCTCTCAACAGAATGATGAATAGCATTCAGAAGAAAGCCAAACGAATTAATTTGAAAGTTTATTCTAACCAGAACGTGGTGGTGCACTTTGTTTTTTTGTTATTTCTGAACTCATTAGTTACCTTTTGACTGCAGCCAGGAACATTGATGATTTCGATAATTTTTGCTTATTAGAGTTTTTATTTAATCTATCCGACAATAATTTTGACTAGTAAAGCCTAGATACGTATGACGATCGCTCATATAAAAATGTTTATTAAGAAAAAGTGAATATTTTAATGCTATGATTAGAAAACATATATATATTATGCATTAAATGAAATTGAAGCAATATTAGCAGGTGCTCGTAAAGATCGTGCGGCCTTTTAATTTTTAGGGATGTAGTGAAACAAACAAAATTTTATCAATGGCAATAGTCTCCAGTTACAGCTGAGACTATTTAAAAGACCGTTCTAAAAGATTCTTAAGGTTTTGATGCTTCACTTCTAAAGTAATGCAAAACTCAAGCTTACCATCACTTTGCATCATTGCGTCTAGCATGAAATTGTCTGAAAACAGAAAATGGAGGGTTATATTTACAACTAATGTCAGGAATATATAGAGGATTAGAAAGCAGTTCTTAACGGAGGTCAATCGCCTTTTGCATCCCGGTAGAGCGATGTGTGTTAGCTTGAAAGAAAACGGCGCAACTGCAATTCTCAAGTGCACAGTGTTTTGATTAATTTCCTATGCAACTTTTTGTAATTGCGATGCCAATACCTTACCAGTGATTGTTGTTCTAAGCAGCAGCAATTCGTCATGCGCAATGCGATGCATATTCCACTACATGCAAAACATGATCTATTTTTGTTAAAATACAAGTATTCTTATTTATAATTGGGATTTGCCTGGAGATAACTGTGCTCGTGAAAGCCGTGGATTACCGTAACACTTTAGTTTCATGCATGTGTCGGGAATGTGTCGAAAAATATATTTTATTTATCTCAAAAGAAACGACGACAACCATTCTGCTATTCGCTGGTTCTTTTGTTCATCATTGAGTTCAAAAGCATCCATTTTACAAGTGAATATCTTTTTTTCTCCGGTGGAAATACGTTTTTCCCATGGTATCTTCAAAAGTGCGTTGAACTGTTGTATAGGTCTGACCTAGATTTGATTCGATAGAAGTCCACCACTCTTCATCATCAATCCTTTTTGCCCTCCAAGATCGAGGGCGATCTTCAAATGATTCATCTCCGCAAGAAAACTTCTTAAACCATCTTTGTGCAGTACGATCACTAAGTGCTTGATCTTCAAAGGCTGTACAGATTCGCCTTGCAGCAAAGGGTGTGTTGGTTCCGAAGGAGAGCTCCTAAAAAAGACACGCTCCCACAGTGAATTTCAAAATGATAATTTATTTTCAAGCGTTTTACATGTCTTTATGAGACCGGTATTGACGTTCAATAATCCATACAAATTCTATAACTTTCATAATACTTGTGACATGTTGTCATGAGAAGAGGAAGTTTTTATTTCTTTCTAGGCTAGTGACTAAGAAAACTGATCTATTTGTTTTTACCATCTGAAAGATGTAGAAGAAAATTGACTGTCTATTTACTCATGGCATGTTGTTCAGTGATCAAATGTCATTCGGTGTTCAGAAAAAACAAAGGAAATATGTCAGTGGGCATTGCATCATTACATTTAATCATCTTCCAAAATGTTCATCATGTTCAGTATCCAAAAGATCAATATGTATGGCTTCTGAACTTTGATAATTTTTCGTGGCATAGAAGGTGTGATCAGTGACTTGCAGGAAGGACTTCATGACTTATAGTCTAAGTGATGAAGTCCTTAACCTTCAAGGAATTAACCAATGGTTTTTAACCTTTTCCACTGCTGGTACCCCCTGCAGGCGAACAAAATGTTCTAGCACCCCTTGTAGCAACTTACAGAAAGTATATATATGGAAACAAAGTAGGCCTATATATATGGAACACTTGTCAGCTAAAATGTTTTTCTACGTACTGCTGCTGATACGGTCCAGTTATAGCTTGCTTCTGGCAATCCTCTTCTTAACAATAGCAACTAAAGGATGTCTATTTTGGATCTTAAAGGGTGACACCATTGATTGTTTCAGTATGCTCTTGGCATCGTTTTCTTGTAAGTTTCGCATTCGTACGTGATTTTTTAACGGTTTTCTTGGATTAAAAATCATTTTTCACCTTCCTGCTCTAGTGTTCTAAAAATGCAAGCAGACTTTCAAGATTGGTTTGCCTGTATTTCCCGTTCATTTTTTGGTAAACTTTAATTTACGAGCTCAAATCATTTCTCAACTTGTAAGTTTTCCGAAGCTAGGCCTGTTTCATCCCCATACTATCATGAATATTTCCTGATTTCTAAAAACCCTACAACTTGATAACAACATGCACACATAAGGAGCTAGTAAACTTTTTTGTGTACTAATATTTTAATATAGTTGAAATATTTCTCCAAAGGCAAAACCTACCCGGATCATTTAAGTTCAAAACTACTAAATTTTCCAACCTCATATTTTCCACTATAAAATAAAAGCATTTCAAAAATAGGCCAAGTTTCTGAATTAGTCAAGTTACATGGAGCAACCCAATTAAATTTTTGAAAATAATCTATGTTGATTTGCGCCATGCTCGTTCTTTTTTCAACTGAACAAAATTCCCTTCTGAGAAATAGGAATTACAATATCTTTGAACCAAAAATTTTGGTTAAAACTTTGAACCAGATTTTGATTAACAAAAATTTCGATACCTGAGTACGTATTTTCGAGACTAGCAATTTAATTTGAAAATTTTTTCTCGAATAAACTTTTTCTGGGGTGAAGAACTTTCAGTAAATCCTATGTTGGCCAAGTTGTTCAACTACCTGTATTATAACTTCACATAAATTTAGATTACATTTTCTTATTCAGAAAATAAATTTCGGAAACCTTTCCTAACACAATGTTGCTTTGTTTTCCATTGCTCTCTATACGAGAGCAAAGGTAATATTAAAATGTTCATCAAATGAAATGCGATAAATGCTGAATATTATATCTTAAATCTGAGGAAATAGGGGTTTAAACTTATTTTTTTCTTAGGGTTCGGATATTGGAATATTTTCGTCCGTGTTTGAGGAAACTCTCCGGATCCGAAGTTCATGGATCTAAGCCTCGGATTCGAATAATAAATGTCTCGTAGCAAAAATTGAGAAAAAAAGCTGTCTCAATTGATGTGATAATTGAACTCAGATGTCAATTACTCAGTTTGATGAACTAAAAAGGATTATGAAATGAAGTTATTAAGAATTTCTTTTCGGCGACGCAGATCTATCAAGAGCCAGCGTATTCGTTTAAAATATTATAATCTGCAGATTATGATCCAAGGCTCATTATTAAGTACGATCAGCCAACATTTTAAATTTTCTTTTAATACTGGAAATGTTCACGCGTACTTGAAGTGTTCACACGTACTGGAAATTTTCGCGAGTGCTGGAAATGTTTACGTGTTCTAAAAATGTTCACATGTACTAGAAATGTTCACATGTACTAAAAATGTTCACATGTACTAGAAATGTTCACTCTGGTGAGAAGAAGGACCATGAAATAATAACTGTTAAGCTCTACATAGGTTCTACTGACCTCAACTAATGTGTCCTCAATTTACGCAGATGAAATAATATGATACCTTATTGAGATTTTTTTTCTAATTAAGTTTTAATACCTTAATCTCGTCATGTTAAGTTGCACACGCATAAAGTGGGTCATTGTACATGTCTACGCACTTGACACGAATTGCACTAACATTTTGTGTAGCCACTCTAATTGCTATTCATAGAATAGAGCAATGCATGTGCACGATGTTAAAGTGAATTCAAATATTTCGTGGACGATATTTGCTGGCAGCGGAAAGATTTTGAATTGGATTTCAGGAGACTTTGCTAATGAAGCTCAATTTTGAGTAAAAACTGGTATGTTTTCCCCGCTGAGTTTTGCTGCAATTTATCGAGCAGAAGGTCTCTCCCACTGACATAACTTAAAAAAGCCTCCAGTGAAAGTCATATACGTAAACAACAAATACAAAGAATATCTCTAACGATGCCTTTTCCTGGTAAAAATCGATAAAATTTTCACTTAGCCTCGCAAACATAGCCTTTCATCATATTTTTTTATTTTTGTTTCCGACTCTCTCAATGTAAGAAGAAAATTCCTCTCTCATCCATTGAGAGCTGGAAAAATCATGCAATTTCTTCGTTTTCACGTGGAACTTGAGGCCATTCCGTTAAGGACTTTTGAAAAACCTTTACATTACGGCCAAACTTCAGTAATTGGGAAGAATTTTCACTCTTAATTGGTGATTAAGTCACGGTATCTAGATTACGACCTATGAAAATCCAGACCTATGAATGTGGAAGGCAACCGAAAATATAAATTAGATGAAAAACTGTTTAGAGGGAGTAAATACATCTGTTTACTTACCTCAGCTAATATAATACATGGCAGTCCCACCAAACAAGTTTCAGGCTTAGATTAATTAACAATCAAGATTGTCCCCAAATTTGTTGAATTAAAACCAACAATTTCTTAGATTAAAAAAAGTTTTCCATATGTTCCTGATTGCCAGTTGAAACAAATTCAAACATATGCTGATAAATTATTTATTGCATCGTTTGATAATTTACAATTGCATTTAAAACGATGGGCTGTAACTCAAAATATCAAATTCTTTGTTGTGTAATGCTTTTCTTTGTGCCCGTAAGGTCATTGCACAAGACTATTTGACTTCTTTCTGTCGAGGGTGTGAAGAGCAGAGATTAAGCACCGTTGTTGCATGTAAGTCTCCAGAAGCCGAAACACTTGATCACTGAAGCAATCCAAATGATCACCCCAGAAAAGCCACGGAAAGTCTAGTGAAAATTAAAATATCGCATTGATTTTCGCCGAGCAGTCGGCGAAGCGCACATTGAGTGTCTCTCATACTGCGTTGCATGAAGATCAATGACATTCTACGCCTAGAGCTATCAGGTATGAAAGATGATTATGATAAAGGTACGTTGTACGTGTTAGAAATCAAAAAGCATTATTGTAGAGCCCATGTATAATGAAGGGGGTATAAATGGCTGTTGTAGCTACACATTTTAAGTCCGTAACTATTTTCAAGGTGTGAACGGCTCAAAAATGCTTTACACTTTAAAGAAATTTACGGGCAGGCTCCTTAAATAAGGCGCCTGCCACTGATATTATTAAGCGTTCTACGAGGAAGACGCCCAATAATTCCTCGCCCTAACATCATTAGTCATTAAAGAACGTGTAAGACTCAGTCTGAAGTGCTTGGTGATGTAGGAAATTAGTCTCAGAAACATTGATTGATTACTCTGCGGTAAAAGAGATAACGAGAGGAGTATCTTGAGACGTGCTTGACAAATTAATGTAACATATGCGAGTAGACTTATTTGATCTAAAACATTATTTCTAACGGAAAATAATGGCAACTAACCTTTTCAATGATGAGTGGTAGTATTAAGACATCATTTTTAATTGATAAAACTTATATATTTTAATGAATAAAGCTGATGCAGATATTGTTATCAAATTAGTCGACACTCGGTGCCACTTCTAGAGTAATCCCATGCTGGGCTTATGCCAGTTTTTAGGCTTCAAATAATACATGGCTGATATTATTTTTCAGGCTAAAAATATTTCGTAAGCGAAGGTAGCTTATAAGCTTTAAATATTGTGTACGTGTGGATATTTTTAGGCTACGAATATTTGGAACATGAAGGTATTTTTTACAGTAAATATTTTGCTGCCCAATATAATTTTAACCTATAAATTTTAATTTACTGTTGGTATTTCCTGGTCACTAATATCGTATTGGTGATGATATTTTTAGGACACAATTATGATATATCAAACATGATGATATTTTCAGACCACAAATATTATTTGGTAGACGGTATATGTAAGCTGAAAATATTGGGTAATTATAATTTTTAAGCGAACAATATACACAGTAAAAATTTCGAATTGTAACGGTAATATAATTTTTTTTCGTGCACCGTAAAAATTATTCTAAAGGAAAAATTGTTCTAAAGAACATCCAATACATTGACAAAGGTTACAGAAAATTAAAAAAAGCGTTAGATATATGCTGTCGCAAAAACGGGCGTCACTTAACAGAGATTTTTTTCACAGTTAATTGTTATTTTTTAGTAAAATTCATAAATCTTATAAATGTTTTGACATAAAGTTTTATGTTCTATCCCAAATAGTTTTTGAGTTATAAAAGTTTTTTAATGGGGCATCCTTTTTGGCCCACCCTGTATATATATATATATATATATATATATATATATATATATATATATATATATATATATATATATATATATATGTATATATATATGTATATATATATTTGTATTTCTCATATACTGTATATTTTCCTTGAACATTATAATCAACGTCGAAAGTAGAACACAAACAATCTCAAAGCATATTTCAAGAGATGAAACAAAGCGCCTCAATAAATGATGTCAAAGGCCTCACAAGAGTCCAAAATGACACCTGTTATTTTGAGTCCAAATTGACACCTGATATTCTGACATGTAATCTCAGCAACGTGTGTAATTAATTATTTAAGAGCCGAAATCCATCGCTTCACGTTTTGAATAAATGGTTTGAACAGATCATTTGAGAGCTCAATTAGATTGTCTGTCTTTCAACAAATAGTCTCAGGATTTACAAGATCCCAAGCGGATCTCTTTGAAGTAGACTAGAATGTATGAAAAGACACCAGCCACGTGTGTCCAGAAGTGAGTAATCCACCCATCACTGTTATGTAGGTAACTCTATTAAGTGTCTCAACACTTCAAACTTCAAGCTCAAAAAAGGAATATTGTATGTAGGTAACCCGATTGAGTGTCTTAACATTTCAAACCTCAAGTTCAAGAAAGGAATATGGGGAATTGAAATTCAATCACAACTGTTTTTTGAGCTGAAAAGCATGGTACTGCTCATAGGATAAGATATTGTTAGTTGCAAACTAAGTTTCTATGATACTTTTTTTAGGCGTGGCTGAATACATCTCCACTCGTAAGCCAAACAAACAGGAAGACACGGCGTACAATAGAAAGATGGAATCGTGAAACTTCCAGGCTAACATACAATGCTTTAAAAATGTGAACAATTACGATTTATTTCTAGGGTTCCTAAATTTATAGTCACAGTATCATAGTGATGTTTTAAATACATTAAATGAATTTCGTCAAAGAAAGTTGAAATTTTGATATGTTGCTTCGCAGGAATAAGGAAGTCTAGGCTGTTGGAGAAACTTGAAAATAAAAACAGTTCTAGAAAAGGACAGGGCGCAACAACAAAACTCATTTTTCTCAAAGGAAGTTTCTCTCAAAAAAAGGAAATTCATACTGGTAAAATAGGAAGCTACATAGGGGCTGTAATACTTTTAACACAAGTACACAAGTAGGATTTGCTGAACGCTGGACCTAATTGGTATTATCTCAATTCCCTAAACATCAAGGCGAGCGAATGGCTTTAAACAATTCAACTGATATAATATTTGAGGTGAAAAGTGAGAAGCTGTTTGTAATTATCAGGATTACTTTCTAGATCGTAATGTAAATAAAGTGCACTGATAAAAATACAGAAAGAAGAAGAAGAGAAGCTAAAGGAGATAACCAACGACGACGCAATCAAAATTGATTAAAAAGCATGAATCACGGAGGCCCAACCTTCATCCATATATTCTTGCTCATTAATGAGATAGAACGGGATTTACAATAAGCCTTCTCCAGTAAGGGTGTCTTTCTACGTTGACATCTGCGTCACATGGATTAAAACTGGATATTTTAACGAGCGATAAATGCATTCTAGTTTCCCTTTTTTATTGGCAAGAGAATTTTTCCTTGGCAATTTGGACTTATTACTTAGCTTTCACTCAGATAAGCTTTTGCCTTCGGTAAAGAAATTACGGATTTGAAGCGTTAGGGACAGTAATTAACATCATTTCATGCACATTTGCTCATTGTATATTAAATAAGAGTGAAAAAATCACTGACATAACAGTAAAACCTTCAAATGAAACAAATGGATTCAAGAGAAATGATAACGGACTAAAGTTTGAATTTATACTTGTGAATTGTACGTCTGTTAATAGCCTATTTTCATTGTCCAATAACGAAATAAAACGCCTAGTCTGTTTGTACGGTACAATACATTTTTTACTTCCCGGAGAACTACCACTTTCTCATGAACAAAATTGCAGTTTTCTTAATTACATTGCCATCAATTAACCAAATTAGACTTAGAATAGTAATAGTTCAGTAAAAGTGTGCAATCTATTGGGAAGTGTTCATAATTTCCTAAACTATATGGCGTGAATGCTGTTTGGGTCAAACTTACGACAAATTACATTCGTAATCATATGCATTAAATTCACCCAGTAAATATTATATTGTAGCTAGTAATAGAGCATGCCTTTTTATTATTCTTTCTTTTTCGGTCTCACTCTAAACTTCAGATCAGACCGTGGATGTGAGTAAAGAGTATTGGGGGATTTCTTATAGTGTTGGTCAAGACGATTTTTGAATGAGTTTACTATGCCAGTGGCGATATCTTCGGCATGTGGCTCCAAAAATTGTCGCCAAGAATGTTTAGAAATTTTTATAATTAGTTTGTTGCTGTGTATGTAGTATGAACATTATATACTCTTTCTTGATGAACTCATCCGGGGTAAATGGTTGAAGCCATTAAGGTATTTGCAGGTCTCTCTCAGTTGACCTCGCAGTTGTCTTTGTTCAACAGAGATGCGCTTAAGCTGTTGAAGAAGACGTTTAAACTGTTTTACTAATCGATTATGAAATGAATACTGAGCGTAGTGTTTAACTTTCTTGGTTAGTTTATGATTTGTCAAAGGTTGTCCCTGTAGCTGTGAGCAAAACTTGAGAAGAACGAAAAAGTCCAGCGATTACATAAGATGGCTGTAGAACAGTTGCTGCTCTGTGCAAACAGTTTTCTTCTCGTAATCAGCAACACTGTCCCATTTTACGTGAAAAAATTTACACAGTTATGTGCACTCATTATTCTGATGGTGTTCTAGACATTACTTCGCTGTTCAGGGTGTCACTTTATCAGTATTTTCTCTTATTTCAAGGCATTGTAGTGGACATATGTAACCTGCAAAAGCTTGTTGACTTTGCCACTGCATAAGGTCGTCAAGGGCTTAAGGTCCATTTTCGAACCCCTTCTATTCCGATATCTATGCTATGTTCTAGGAGTAGCCTTTTTGTGATGAACTAACTCGGAAATAAGCGCTGGACCCGCGTACTAACTGGAGAGGCCATTGGGGAGCGATACACTGACAGCTTATAAGATGAGTTTCACTTGAAGTCTTAGGATGCATCACTGTTGCCCCTCAGTTTTGAGCTATTTTCACTTCTACATACAAACGATAAAAAACCTATAATTAAATACGAAAAAAGCCTTATGATTAAATTTCGTTTTACGTGTACATTATTGAACTATTTTGAATGCGTATTTTTTGGGTACCATAATATGCAAATAGTTAATTTTTATTCACTACTTTTTCGAATGTTGGTAAATATATGTCTCAAAAAATAACTCTTTATTTTAACTAAACTGAAACACTGTCTTTTCACACACTATGTGCTTGGAACAATTCAGTTTTACAAACAGAGACCTTATAAATCAATGCTTTCGCTCATGTGAGAGAGACTACTACTCGTCCTGAGTTTTCAAATACAGAGTACATCAAAAAAATGTAAACACCCTTTAGAAAAATAAATCTATGGATAAAAATATCAACATGAAGTTTATTCAGGTATTATAGCATTAACACAAGCTTCATTTGTTCTTTACAATTATAGCTGTTTAGAGTGTTTAACACTTATTTTCACACATTTACATGTACGGTGAACCACTGCTTGGATAATGTTGATCAAAGTTTCCAATGGAATTGCAGCACATGCGTTTTCGATTTGTTGTGTAAAGGCTGGCAATCTAGTAGGCATTCAGTCATACACGACATTTTTTAGGGCCCTCCATCTATAAAAGTTTGTAGGTGTTTTAATCCTCGCCCACCATGTGTTGGAACGACTCACAAAACTGGATTCTTCGGTTTTAATCGTCTTCATCAATTGTCTGAAATATTTGTAGTATTTTGCATTTTCTTTGAGCTCCTTTGATAATGCATCATATATTTGAATTGCTCACTCCTCTTTCCCGTGCACATTATACAGTAGACTTCTACGATCAACGAGTGAACTGAACGTGTGAATTTCGTGAAGCGGTGATGGAAATTTTGTTTATATGACGCTTACTCATAATCAAAGTCTCAATTAAGTTAAAAGACATGATGAAAGTTCCGCTGCTCCCAGTATGTCAGGCAAGTTGTGAGGTGACTGCGTTCGCTGCAATATGTGCAATTTTCTTGCGCATCGTTAGAGTTCCCACATCACAAAACGCAACTTTATATCGGGGAAAAATATTTTATACACAACAGAAAGTAATTCTCTTGCGCAGAGCGCAATTCCCCCTCCACAAAGTGTAATTTTCACTTAAGAGTGTAATTTCAAGACCGCACGCTTAATTAATGGAACAAATGCAATTAGTTTACGTCTTATGTGAATATGAAAACGCACTAGCATCTCATATGTACGTAGATCTGTACATATAAAAATTTTAATTTCAGGTGCTAGCAACATTTGTGGAGAATATATGTGAAAGAAATGTAATATGTGTCTTTTAAATTGCATAGAGCAATATGTTTATATATATATATATATATATATATATATGTATATATATATATATATATATATATATATATGTTTCATGCACTCGGGTAACGTGAGCTTGAGGAAGTTCATTGGAAATTCATTAGAAAAGCCTTTCATTATCTATGTATTGAACATTTAAAGATACGTGAATCAAAATTTTAATCCCGGAAAGCTAATGACATACCTGAAACCTTGCTCAGCCCTAGTGAATTTTTGTTAAAATTTTCTTACATAAATGGAAATTTTTTCTTCTCAAGCTATTTGGAATTATTATACATGCAATTATTTACTTATTTAGAATAATTTTGTTCACCAAAAATATTTCAGAATATAAACAATTTTTTTACATTATATTTCATACCATATAACATGTAATTTTTCGAATTCTCATCGTTTTTTCACATCCAGTGAAACGGATGTAGTGATCACATGTAGCAGTAATTTCTTTACTGGACACAAAATTTTCCTAAAATACTGTAATTGCGCTTAGCTAACACAACTATTGCTACTGACTTCACAAATGAGTCCGACGCTGGACGGGAAAATTGATCTGTTTACCCTCACTGCTTTTATCGTACTTTACACAGAGGTACGACCTTAAATAAGTCCTATGGTCATTTCAAGCTTACATACAATGTGTTCATCAATTATAAGTCTTTGGCAATAAAAATGTTGAGAAGTTTATTGTATCAGGACACGAGTTTAGTACTGAGATCAATTATTTGGCTAAGAGATACTCACTCTTTTATCGTGCAATTGTATTTGAGGACATAATATGCCTAGGCTTTATTTCCTGAATAAAAAGTTTCGGTGAAGCTGTTACCGCAGCCGGGATGCGTTACAAAAAATAGGCCGTACTATAAGGCAAAGGGCCGTACTAAGTTTTATGTTAGTTGATACTCGATTGTTGTTAAATTTTCTTCACCAGTACACTTATGCGATATGTATGTATTCCAATAATATTACAGTGTGTAAGTAAGCTTTTATACTTGGCAAGTGTTTGCTAAACATTATAAATTGATATGGTCATTGTAGTAGATAAACGGCCGTAGTAGCTTATAATTTTGATGCTCAATAAACCTGTGCAATCTTTCGACGATATAAATATCTCATCACGCAAACAAGGAGAATGTGCGTCGTGTGTAGGTTTCAGAAAAGTTAATCTAACGTTCGGTTCTACATATTCAGAGTAATTTTACAAGTGCATTAGTACTTGCAGAGTAAGAGTTACTGACAACGCCTGATAAACTCCGGCAAAAAGTTAGTATGAATACGGATAACAGAAGTTATTAAAAGTCTGTTGAATAAATAATTATATTCACGCAGCTTCTTTTCATTTATTTTCAGAGTCAATAATCATGAAAACTAAGTGGAAGCAAAATGTTTGAATTTAGGTTAAATATTTATTAGGATGTTTAGCCTCACTTTCGATGCAAGGACTTATGTTCTCTTACTCCCTTTGTTCCTACTCTCCTTTTAAACGCAAAAATAACGACTAAAACAATGTATTATTAGTCCCTAAACAACACAATTATACAAGATTATTGAACTTCTATTGGCGTCACCGACCACCTAAGCGCATGCGTGAACATTTACTAGAAATTATGTCGGGAATAAAAAATTAGCGTTGGGATAATTAAAATACACTAATATATGTGTAGATATCGATGTTTTATTATAATTTTTCTAAGAATTCCGTCAAAGAAAATGTAAATATCAAAGTGAACTATATCTCAATATGGAAAGTTTTATAGAAAAATACTAGTAAATGAGTTACATGTGCAACTTAGGTAAAAAATGATTTTTTAGACATTAATGCTGACAGAACGCAATGTCAACATTATTATTTTGCATGCACAGTGCCTTTACTGGATCAAAAGTTCATGAATTTCGCCTAAAAATGAATGCAGAATTTTTGTCAATGAACATCCGAGTGTGACTCATGCAATTGATTTAACTACTCACTAAAGGTAAAGCCAGTATTTATTGCTATATGAACAACGTTTCTCAAATTGTTTATTCATAGTTGAGCTAGAGATAATTATGCATCAGGCGTGCTCCGTATATGTACATAACTCTTCAAATTCTTCAGTCATTTCAACTGTCCGTAATCTTTAGGCCATTTATATTATTTACGACTTTTTCACTATTTTGACATGCTGATAATTCTTTCGTGTAGGTTTAAAAGACATTGAAGAGACATCATTTCTTGTCACAATCATTGAAAGCTGGTTAGCTTACGTTTTTTTTGTTCAATTGTTCGACTCAGGCCTGAGTTGTGGCTGTAATAAATGAGGTAATAAGAATCATACGGTACCAAGTACTATGTATGCCATGTACGCCATGTTTGATAATAAATATTATTTTATTTCTTTCTTGCTCGTGTAGTGAAAACAAGTAATAAATACCATGGCTATCCCCAAGCCATCCTCGGTCTGGACAGTAAGTCGTAGATACAGAAAAATAATCGTAAAATGATTGAAAATCAATGTAAGTCCGTAAAGACTCTCGGAGATACGTGGGTTTCAAAGTCGTTAAACTTTGAAGCAGTTTCTTGCTGTTTTTAAAAAATGGCGCTTGGTACCGTATGATACTAGGGACCACAAATTAAATTAAGCTTTCATATCAGAAGAACATTCATACATTTAGAGAGAGAATATTTTTCATCGTCATGAGATCACAAAACAGTTTTGAATTTGAATTGCCAAATACGGATGAATGCTGAAATCTGACGTCCTGGAAACACACAAAACGGTCCACTGCAGGCTTTCCACTTATCCAAATTAATCTGCTTCTGCGCGTAGCATTACTACCAAGTAGCAGAACGACAGATTTTTATCAATTATGAATTTTAAAAGGCATGATGCTCTAAAGCGTGCTTAATGTATGCCGTTGTTTCGGTATATTAAATTAAAATTCTCTCGTTTTGTTGTGAAATAATTTTAACTGTTTTTTTAATGTGAACAAAATAACTACAAGCCCTATTATCGGCAAAAACGCTGCACGGGTTTTTACAAAACTTGACCATCAAAAATACAGTTTATGTTTTTTAGTGCCATGTGACAGAGTCAACAGGGTTAAACATCAAAGTGAATTTTGAAGCCTGTGCTTTACAGTTTGTTAAAGAATTCCGATGTCCTAAAACGGACAATAAAGACCTTTGCAGCTTTCGACTACGCAAGTGAACTGCTGGTTCGCTTGGTTCCCTGTGTCTTCAAAAACAAAAACTGTGATGTAGTTCTTTATGATTTAGTTACACGAATGAAAAATCGTAAAAAACTGTCCTGCGTAATTGGAATGCGTTCTGTGATCGTCCTGGGGGCAATGTTCGTTACTTCATTCTTACATGAAACATTTACAGAAAATTTGGCTTCCCAAATGCTGAGCGTTTTTACCTTACCATTTTTAATTGAGCATGAGCATAGTTTTTGTCTACTCAAACTGGAAACAGCTATTATATGATCCTTCATTTCAGGCCTCTCTCTTTATTGAAGTCGATTGGATATTATATCTCCAACAACAGGGAGAATTTAGATAATATTTTTCCAATTTATAATCATATTTTTTGACAGCTTTTGCTTCTATCGTCAAGTTTGATTAGTAAATAACACCCTCTTGCACAACTAAATTAAATTCCCCACGTCTATTCCCTATTCCTCATCACTAGCCAATGAATTAAGATTCGAGTGTGTAATTCAAAAGAAAGTACTATGATCCCAGGGTGTAGGTCAACTCAGGAAAAACTTCCGTCAAATTTAATTGAAAATTTCGTTGAAGGAGGGACACAGTTTTTTGCCACAGAGCAGCTTTCTAAGGAGACTGAAATTGAAGCGAATTACAAACAACTTCTGTTCAAGTGTTCTAATACGCGTAACTTTTCTGTTTTTTACGGCATGAAAAATTAAAGCGTAAACTACGCATTTAGATGCATATTAAATGAGACATGTGTGGTCAATATAATTATTCATAAATCATTGGTGTAATTAACTTTTACATAATGGTATTATTCAAGAATACTATACTGCTATGGGACATTCGGTTCTCCAATTCCGAAGCGTTACAAGGAGACTTAAAGTTACGCTTTTATTCGTTGAATATTGTTTGTAAAGAACAGTAAATATTCTCAAGGATATGAGCAGATCGAACATAAAATTCTTCCACGACTATCCTACATTTAAAATGCTCTCGGCCTGCACAACATTTGTGATCTCATCACACAATATTCAGGTCGCATCCACCTTTTTGTCAATAAAACAGTAGCTTGACTACACAGAAATATTTCCTGCGTCGTTTCTAAAATAATACTGGAGTAATATTTGTTCCTTGTTGGAAATAATGGAGCGCAGAATGTGCACATAAAGTCTGAATTTCAGTTTAATGACGAAAATAAGACACCATAAGTAACAAAGAAGATGAGCCACGTAGAAGATGATACTTCGGAGGCCTCACCTGTAAGAATCAAGAAGTGAGTTGAATTTCTGACAGTTCTTGGTTTACGCCATGAAAATCATCTTAGTTTCAATGAATATAATAAGTGCAGTTAGAGCTGAAATATATTCTAGTGTTAATGAACCTTAGGAGAATCATGACAATAAAATGTAAAATTATCATTTTATCATTTGAATCTCATATTCCATTAGTATTCAACATTCAACAAAGAAGCCATATCTCAACATCACATATTTGAAAGCTTAGTAATTATTTCAACATATACATCAAAGGGAAATAAATTGAATAGAGGGAATAACTTATTCTCAGAAGACAGATGTTCAGGAATACACCTGCGAGAATGAATCTGTTTCTCTTATTCATGAAAGTTTCTAGACACAAGAAAAGCCTCAAAGGCTTTCTTTGAACTTTTATCTACCACAACTGGCAAGAAGCGATCTCAAAATTACGTGAAGGCAACGATACTTAAAGGAATTCATGGTGGAGTATTGCGCCTGTGTATGAATTGTGATGCTTCAACAACTTTAACGTAGAGTATAACTGAGAACTAGACGAGTATTTTACACGATACATCAAACATATGTAAAGACATATATGAACTTCACATTTTGTTTCAGGCTACATTATGTTTTCATTTATAAGAAATATTATTCTAGAGTACAAATAAAAGTTTCTATTTTTCTGTATATTCTTTGAAAATTAACATTTGATCCCATCATATTATAGTCATTTGATAAATAAGCTATCTCTTAAAATTTGCACGCGACATAATTTCAAGCCGAATGATTGACTCAATTCTCAGTACACGTTTTTTCCATTCGGAATCTGGCTGAACTTTTTAAATTCTCCATAACTACACTAGAAAAGGTGCTAATTCAATCTCATTCAAATTTACCACACGGAAAGAACAGTAGCTCAATTTAACAGCTACCATTGTAATTCCCCTTCAGGATAATTACCTCTAAATATCATTACTTATCCATGTTACTTCATTATGAACTTACCGAATAAGTGAAACTCCGGTTTTTGTCTGAGTTGTTCAGGCACATCGACATTGAGCTTCACTTCGGTGTTTTTCCAGTAGAGATCTCGGACGGAGGCCGTGCACCGCACCAACACGTAGCCTCTACGTGCGATGGGCAAGGACGTGCGCAACCGCAGTGTTTGTGACACGGAGTACAGCCGAGTTCTGTTATCGTGGTGGACTATGGGTTCTTGTAGTAGAGAAGAGTGCACCTGCAGATGAAGATGCAGATGAATCTCTTCAAATTTATTTGAGAGTAGGAGTAACATGTCTCTTGGCTAGGACAGTATAGGAGTTTTTTAAAGTGAGTTCGTCTGTCTTCAAAAACGAGTTAATTTGAGTGACTAGCGTAGGATAATTCCAGAGCATGATGCAATGAAAACGCATACACAGTCCGTTAAAAAATACATACACTCTTCAGGAAAGTTCCACTTTTCCTTTGATGAGGTTTTATAATTTTTTGTACTTTATGAACTTATGCTAGGAGCGTGAGCATTGCGTTTATTATTGATATGAGTCTCTCTCTAACGCTACCTGGCCTTCAGAGAATATTGGGGTATTGAGTACAGTGCTATTCACAGCATGTTTTATCGGACAGATTTCAATTAGGATTTCAAGGAATTGATTCTGCATTAAGTTCAATTTGAATATATGAGATCCCAGAGCTATTTTGAATTCTTACTGTATCGGAGTTCATAGCTGTAGCATTGACCGTTATCACGTGAGATAGAATGCATAGAATGCATAATAGTCCGTTTAGTTTAGGCTTGACTTGCTAATTTGCGTAGAATTAATACAACACAATTAAAGGTCCAAAACAGAATACATCAACAATATAAATGAAAACTATAACATATGTAGATCGAAACAATTGTATCTGAGTAATTGATTATCTGTGGCTAATTTAACAGCTTTGATACATATAAACTAATTTCGGTACATTTTTGATCTGAATAAAAAACCGACATAACTTTTGAATATATCTACTCAGTTTCAGAGTCACTGTGCACAAGCACAGCTCCTTGGCAATCGTAGAATTTTTTTCTTGCGATAGAATGGAATAAATTAGCACATGTTTTAGTTTTTGATTCTATCCTAAGAACGATGGCATTCCGACATATATTCCAGGTTGGGGGAATTCATGAGGCACATTTTACGCCTACATGTAATCAAAAAGTAAAGAATCAACATATATAATTAACAGTAAAGCTTACTAAAAACAAAACAACATGACTTATTTCCTCTTCCTGAGTACCATTTTTGCAGAGCCTGATAATGGTCATAGGTATGTACGTTAAGACGAGGAAACAACCGATTAATTGAGTCAAAACAAGTTTTAAAAATTTGTTTGGTCACATCTGCGACTCCTACTGACAATCTTCATTGTTAGATAAAAACTTTGTTTGCAAATGCCTCATTATGGAGGCTTAATTAGCTTTGATCTCACCTTATCATTGTTGACATGGAATTCGAGCGAGGGCTTGGGCAGAGCAGGGGGCGCTGCGCATGTGAGCAGAGCGAGGGAGTTTAGAGAGTAGAGGGGGGCCACCCCGGTGAGTGTGGGGGAGCTTGTAGGGACCACTGCACCAAGAGAAGGAGTGTGTTATTAAGGGGACATGTTAGTGAAAAGCTTAAATGCATGTTACGACGAAATTAAGCGTAACATAGTAGGTAATATTGGATTTAGAACACATTTTATTCAAGAACTTTTTCTCATTTTTTCGAAATAATGGTGGTTTCAGGGGTAAATAAGGTATTTTTTTCCATTTTCGACCCAAATCGATCTCCTCTTACAGTTTTGATGCTAGAGCAAAAGTAAATAGAGTTTTGGAAAGAGAAAATCAATATCTACAAACGATCGTGTCTCTTTTTTGCCATCAAAAGAATCACAACTCAAAAACCGAAAATCGCACTTTTTATCAATTACACTAAGATGACACAACTGTCACGACTTCACAACTCAAAATTCTTAGCTTTAAGTTTCAATACACAGTCGTGCCAAACGTGTCAACACATCTATGTTGACAGGGTCCAAGCAAAAAAGTGGCAAATATTCATTAATCATATTAAAAGTCCATGAAGGACAAATGTCACGCAAATGTTTCTGCTACAATTGTATGTATCGAGCATTGGTTCATTTTCTGAAAATTTATATACAAAAACATGAAATTAAGTAAAATAAGCAGTAAAGTAAAACTACTGATATACCAGTAACAAAAATATACAAAATATCAACAAAGCATAATCCATACTTATCTTATTAACGAAGCAACAATTTTGTTGTATTCAGTGTTTTTTACTCTTCATGAATATTCTAAAGGTTTTCTGCAATATGAAAAATATCGTTAACTTATATACTTCAATTAATCTCCCCTTACGAAATACTATGAGGCTCTGCATTGTTCCTTTATAACTTTAGTTGCTTCAACTACACTTGGTGTTAATTTTTTATTTTTGACAAATATCTTCCTTGATTTTCACACCTTTCTGATCACGGACGATTGCTCAAATTTTATCCCTTAGGATTAGAATTCTTGAATCACATTCTCATCTTGTGTTTTCAAATAGAGCATCTAGCGCAATTTACAGTTTTCTTCTTTGGGTCTGATCTTTTTCGTATATGTATTGCAGACTTACAAACAAAGCACTCAATTACTATGCACGAAAAAGTGATGTACAGTAAATACTAAACAATCACAGCTTCACTGCGGCACCAAGTTTTTTTATCGAAATGGAAGTTCCAACTGAGCGCTGTGTGATGATTTTTATATTGCAAAGATCAAGCGTTTACAGGAACAGAAACTGGCCTGGACACACTGAGTGGCGTGTTGTTATATGTTATAGTACCCTTTAAAAGAAATGAATAACATTTTTCAGAAAGTTAAATAAGTAACATTTTTATTTGTAATAGTGACCATATTGCTTAATGACTTTGTTCGTTTGAATTTTTTGATTCGAGTTTCTAGCATAAAAATTTTTTATCTCCTGTTGAGGTAAACTAATTACACATTGCTCCTGAAGTTTTTCAACCATCATTTAATTTCTAATAATAACATCCATTTCTATCAAGTTCACAATAATAATTTTTCATGCTTGAATAATAATATCGTGATTTCTTGATGCGATTTGATCAAAAATAAATAAATGATGTGTATTTATGTTGTGTAGGCATTCTGTATATATACATAAATTGGTCTCCTTAACAAAAAAGGCAGTATAATAATCTGCACACAAAAGGCAGCACATCTCAAAAATAGTGACACATGTTACAAATGACGTATGCACAAATAAGGCTCGGCCTGCTATTATAAATAGCCAAGACAAATAAAAAGACTACAACATAACGACACCCTACCCCACGCCCCCGCAGGATCTGGATCAATTATAGCGATGCTAGGATATTTTTCCAGGCATAACATTTTGATGATTTTGGGTCATTTAGTTATTTTCATTGAACAAATATAGCTTGAAGTCTGTAATTATTTTGCAAGCTGAAATTGGAACATAATAACGTATTCTAACGACGTAGGGTTCATATTCCCCTCATAAATTCAGTGTTTCTTGAGCTATGTTGAAGCACATAGTTGCTTAGCGTGGAAGCAAAATACTTGTCACCTGAACTCTAAATACCTGCCACCTGAACTTTAAATAGTTGTAACCTGAACTTTAAATGCCTGCCCTCTGAACTTTAAAACAAAACTTATTCTCGATTACGTACCCATGATTTTAAACTTCAAAAAAATACTGCAAGGAAAAATCATGACAAAAACATAATGGTAGGCTCAGTAATTCAATGAGCTCCTAAATTTCAGGAGCCCATATTTGAATTTACACTTTATATAGAATTGGGCCCATTTTTTACACGTATTGTTTTGTTTCCATAACTGTAAGAATATATTTAGTACTGACATTAATAAAAATAATGTCATGCCCTCACATTTCATGCATATAATACAACTACATATGACATAAATGGTAGAGAAAGTTAAGGCACGTGCCCACGTTAGAACTAGGGCCATCGAATTTCACATGCGTCAAAACACAATTTTATTCGTAAAAGATATCCACCACCATCATCCATCGAAAACAGGAATTACGCTGTCCTATTTGTGTGGCAAAACTAGATTTCAAAGTGGTAATATGTCGGTGGTAATGTATGAAGCTACCATGATGATCGAACAGTCCTGGGAGCAGAGTATAACCATGAAAAAATGAAATAGATAATTTTACACAACAACAATCGCAAATGGTTTTGAAAACTTTGTTGAAAACTGTGTTGTAAGGATGTGATGTAGGATTTCTTAAATACTTCAAGGTATCAGTTTTATCAACAGGAGGTGTTTTAAAATTCGTTTGGTAAATGTAATTCGTAAGTCCTGAAGAGCTTCCTAAGGTTGTGAAGAGATAATTCATGAAATGCAACGAGGGTTTTTAGATATCCTAAGTCCTGTAATGTGTCAAATTCAATGAAGGGTCGTGAAATGTAAGTCGTAAAAGGTCTCAGGTGCAATCAAAGGCTGTAAGATGTCGTAAGTCGAGCCCCAAAAAGCCGGCGTCTGCAAATGGCACCACCGGAAGGAGCAAAAAAATTCTGTCGAACGTCCCCGCTCCGAGAAGAAATTGATAGCAGCCTCCGGCAGCGATCTAGTGGCAACCTACGCAAAATTCTACCTTAGATTCTACTTAAAAGGAAGGATAGCGGCTTCTGCAGGTGCTGGTTAACCGTGTATTTGCTCTACGCTGTGTAGAATTTTGTGTACAAGCTCGAAATAGCTGCAGGGCAATGACTTATGATGGTATCCAGACTTTTGATGGTAGACGGCATGGGACTTCGGTATCAACCCAAGAATGGTCCAAGCGGCTCGTTCCTATTGCATTATTCTATCATATTCTGGTATTCTGTCTGAAATTTTAGCTAAATAAAAATTAGCTTTTTAACTCGGGGAATTTGTTTAATTCGGGAAGGTGGGGAGTGAGAAAAAGAGTAACAATGTATTTACAAGGCTTTTAGTTTCAATGCAAGTTTGAAGCCATACGAGAATCCTAATTTATGAATCAGAATTCATTGATCGTGAATACTTGTGATTAGTATTCCGTGTCGAGTGTTTGCATGTTCTTAGGCGCTAAGAACATGCCCGTGGATGTTCTGCCCGTGAATAGTATAACCAATCTGGAGTTAGGCTGAAGCAACATTAATAATTTGAGTCTTATCTTCAAATAAATATACCGCTTCCAGTACCTTAATAACAAATGCAAACAACTGTAAATACATATTTATACTTTAGTTTGTTTTATCATATGAGGCGTAAAATACATCCGGACTTTATGGGAAGAACAAGCAAGGAATGACGCTTTTAATTTCGTTTTAGCTGTGACCTCATCTAACGACCACAAGTATTGCATCAGAAAGTATGTACTTGTTATAGTATTACAGTCATACTTCCACTGGTCGGAAATAGTTGGTGCATTCAACTTTTGACTTTGGTCGAAAATAGTTGCTGCAAAGGGAAAACGTCTAAAAATACGTTACCCTTCAAAAAAAGTACGAGAACAGTGATGAAGAATTACTTTAATTAAAAAGTTGCATTTCCATTGAAATTTACTCAATTTCTGAAGACGATTTTACGATTTTTCTAGCAAGGCTTGTAACACGTGCGTTTTTTGTTTGTGTTAATTCGTGCTTTTTTACGCCTATGATAACCATATACAATATTTCTGCTTCGTTTTTCACTTATCTGTTGTTTCAGCAGGTGTTCTGAAAAAAGTCCTTTTAGTATTCTTTGGTAAAAACGATCACATTATTTGTTCGTTAACAGGATCTGAATGAAATCAGTCTATGCACTAGTTTTAGCAAAACATCTAGACATCTAGCAATAAGAATTTTTTCCATAATTGAAGAGATCAATCACTTGCTCATCCCTTGCAAGCCACGTGCAAATCAGACATTCAATCAATTAGACGCAAAAAAATGTTAGGAAGGATCTTGAAATGACTGTAAAATTAAAGAAATCTCATAATATCACACGAACACTAAAATCGACTGCTTCGAGCTACGATGTCTGTTTAAACCTTTTTTTTTCTGAATATAAACACTGAATCTAAACTTTTTAAACTTCGTTGATATTTTTAAAATTCACCTACACTGAAAACACAGTTCTAGTGTGGTACTAACATCATGAGAATCCTCTAAATGACTCTCTCCATTACGACAGTGGGCTGAAGCTCTGTAGTGCGGAATATGAGATGTTTGCACTATGCACATTGTGCACATCGTACACATTGTACACAACTAAACTGTGACTGTAGGAACGGGCATTAAGGTAAGGAGCTTATTCGTGCGGCAGAAAGCAAACAGGCAAACTAGGCTAAAATCAGTTCTTTTTTAAAAGTATTGAATGAACTCTTTTTTCGATATTTTTGAGTGAGGATCTACAAATTGGAAACTGAATGAACGCGTAGAGAAAACATCTACCGTTATTAAGAGAAAAAAAAATTTTCCAACAACTTCCATTATAGAAATTCGTAAAAATAAGTTACATGTACTAAAGTTTGATAAAAGTGCGTACTTAAAATTTTTTCAAAAAAGTATGTTTAAAAACCTAACAAATTTACCTGCCATAACTAAAAGGGATCACAAAGATGCATGTCGCTCGCTTACAGATGCATAAAAAATCTTTCAAATTCTCACCTTTTATTTCTTTTACTGGGCAAAGATCCTTGCACAGCTTGAATCATTGCAATTGTACTTGCAGTACATTATCCCCACAAATGTTTTTTGTAATAATATACTACGTTTAGAATATTGATTCAGTGAACAAGAATATCCTCGAATGAATATTAGTTCAGCGAGCAAGCATATTTTTATACGATATACATACAGCAGTAGATTGAATTTTGATTGAGAATATTAAGGCATTTGCTATTCGTTCGCTAAATATAATACGAATTACATTGAGAGATCCTCCTAGCACAGTGTGAATATTCATGGCTTCAGTATTTGAAATTCAAAACTAGTATTTTTTCCGTGCAATAAATTATACCAAAGTTGCATGGAAGAATTCCTCAAAAGTATGGAACTGATGTCTCAGCTTTCATCGGTAATTGAAAAATTAACCTGTATCGAATAGACTACAGCGGGTATAAATTATTTAGTTCAAATCTTTTTAAGTTTATTGTTTGAAAACATGATATCCTAAGCGCCATAAAACTATGCAGGGTTCAAGTAACAACTAAGAAAACGTTTTTCAATAAGAATAACAAAGCAGAACAGGAAAGCGCTAAAACGTAGATAAAACAGCTCAGATCAGTCAGCCAATGAACGACGAATATTTGTAATATGATTGATGCTCTTCATATATTCCTGTCATAGTTTTGTTCAATTCACCATCCATATTGAAACATTAACTCATTTTCACATCCATAATTTACGGTTCTTTATATCTAAGTATGGACTTCTATGCTCGACGAACTGTCGCTCATAGGCCTGAATGAAGTTTCCTTGAGGTTAGGTGCTCTATCCCTCCTACCATAGTCAGTTTAATGAAATCCATTGCTTGGAGTAATCTACCCATACGTATTTAATAATTAAATTCACATCAAAACATTTTTACATGATAAACAGTGAAGGAGTTAGTGAGCAATTCAAGAGATACAGGTATGTAAATAACTGCCAAGATTGTACTCCATGACATTTTACTTCAAACCTGAATTGTGTATTTTTTACTATTCTCGTTTAAATAAGATTTTTGTTTCTAGTGCTCTACTGTCATGCATTAACTAGCTTTTGAGCAACTTTCGTTTATAATTTTAGGGAAAGTACTTTGCTCGGTGCAAGTCTGGCTAGATTTAAATTTCACATTTTCAAAGAAATACATCGTTTTTTAGAGCCTGAAAGTCAACATAATTCATGTCAACATTACCAGGGGTTATTATTATATTTCTAGTTTGAAATTACCAGGGAATCAGAAAACGCCCATGAGAATCAAGTAACTTTCATCACTCACCGACGACGGCCATTTTAGCCCACTGTTCATCAGTATGGAAGTAAGGAGCCTCTCCTGAAATTTCACAGCGGAGAGGAGCCTCACCAGCTCCTAGCTGGACCGATTTCACCACCACTCTGCCTCTGCTGGACCGATGCCTGTCCACTGTGAACACTGACTCTGGAATCGGGAACACCTGCAATATTCAGAACAGTGGAATGTAATTTTAAAGTAAAGCAGCGTTCGTACAATTATAGGTCATCCTCATATGGCAATAATGTAATTACCAATGTTTTTTCTGATAAAAATTGTTTGAAATGGTATGAAGAGATAAAGGCTTGTTCTTATTCGTTATTCGTTATTTTATTAAGTCTTTCTGGAAGATGATAGTCACATTATCTGAATCAGTTTTTCTTTAGCCTTCACTAAAAAAATTGCTAAGACGAGCAACTGAACATAAAAATGATCCAGACGAGGAAATTAAGCGTCATTTTAAAGTAAAATGATTAGGTAGTATAAAAATGGAATAGCTGGTGGAATTAATAAAGAATTTAATAGTTAAGTGCTTCATGGGACCGGATGCTGCCTCATTACTCTCAGTTTCAGGTATGGAGATAAACAGAGAAGTGGGCCTTAAAATTTTTAAGTAAATGCATTAACTGTAGAGAATTATAAAATAGATTGTGAAGTATTGAAGGCTAGGAATGACAGTTTGAATAATAGTCTGAACGAGAGAATAGTTTTTCTGGTCGTTTGTAACTCACAGCTACAAAAAGGACCAGTAAAAATATTGTATTTAAGTAGTATGGGGAAAATGACTTTAATTTATGTAAGTAGAAATATACATAAAATAATTTTTTCCTCAGCTGTGTAATTAAATAGCTTCATATCTATCACCTGCTTTGTTTATGTGCGAAAATAAGCTACGAGATTCTTTTGATGTTCTATCGGGAGATGGAATGACAATTTCTTGAATCTGGCTTGAAAATACAATCACACGAGAGTTAGTTTATTAGTTTTATTTAACTAAAAGAGATAATTAAAGAGGAAGAAACTATCAGAGCCGCTGATCCAATCAAGGTTTTTCATAAAAAATCGTACCAGTCTGCAGCTGTACAACAGCTACCCGCTTATTGACTGCAGCAATATGCAATTGTTTGAAAAGAATTATTCGTGCCAACATTATGTTTCTTAATTTCTAAGCGATTAAATCTTTCGTAAATATGTTATTGACAAGCATGTACGATTAGTTTTAATTATAGTGTTCTGTAGGTGGCCGCTTAAACGTGTGGGCAGGTATGGAGTTTAAAACTTGATGTAAGCGAAGTGGATGCTAATTTGACTTAGATAGTAACGAGGACTTGTTAATTACTGTTATTCCTCGTCAGCTTGGGGGTAAATTCTTTACTGAATTTTGGCATGGTCGTTATTTCTGCTTGTGATTTCTAAAAGAAAATCGACATCGACAGAAGCGAGACAACTCTTATATATGTGAGTTGTCAAATGAATCATATGTGTGGACGTTACATTATGTTATTAAGAGATCGTACTCAACTTAAATCCCTTTTCTCAAAGGGAAAATATGAGTGTAATGATTGTATCATTTTGTCAGGGCCATACAAAGATTTCAGTACCCTACTGAAATAATTGATCTTGAATAAATGACAATAAAAACATACTTAGAGTTCTCAAGATTAGAAGTGTTGGACTGTGAGTACCATTCCAATTTATTACTAAAGTTCTTTCAAATACAATTAGCATAATCTCATGATCCATACCTAGAATAACACATCAGAAATCTGAACCTAAAGAACAATACTTCTTACTCATAAAAGTACTATATCTGTACCGAGTATTGCCAGCTTTAAAACAAATTTCCATGACTATGATTCAAAGCAAAACATAAAATAATTCATGATTGACTTAGATTAAAGTGTTAAGTGTGCTTTCGACGATAGAGTACTGTCATTTCCAAAAAAGGACGACATTAAAAAAAGGATAAATCTCATATTCATTGTTTGCACCCTGGAAATAAGGAAGATTTCAGCACAGACAATTGATGGACTTCATAAATATTATTTCGAAACTCTGAATTTAAATTGCCCATTACGGCATAAAGTGTGTACTTTGAGAAGAGGAACTGAATCCTTCTTCAGTAAAGATTCTTGTGCTTCAGTGGTATAATATTTAGACATTCGTATACCATTATTCATTCGGTTAAATACATTTCAAATTAAATGAATGCATAGACTATGTTCCTTGTCGTTATTAGAAGGAAGACATTGAACTGGAGTGATAATAACTTGAGGGTTGAAAATGAGCTCAAAAGCAAAGTTTTAGTGATAGAGCTAGAAATTCCGCTCGGTGTATATGTGTTTTTCCATTGTGTTTGTTTTTCAACAATCTAAGAAGAATTTGACAATGCTCAAGTTGGCGTAGAGTTAATATTTTTGCAAGGCTCGTCATCACTTTTGAAAATAGAAATTATTCGTAATTTTGAGAGGTTTTGTTAGGAATGCCAGCAATCCTTATTTTTTTAACAATATCAGAAGACCAAGCAACATCATTGCAGACAAAAATTCGAGCGCTGCCATGGAAAATCCTCCGATTTACTTAAATTTTTTAGTGTTCCAATACAATACAAAAACTTCTAAAGCAAATAGTGGAAAAAAGAAAGAGCGATTGGCTAAGTTTCAGTTAACCAGGTGATGCAAGTGATTATTTGAATCACTCGTCACAATGTTCATATTTTTAGTGTGGATAATTTTCAAAAAGTTGTTTAAATGTATGTTTTTCTACATAGAAAGCATTAGTAATTTCATTTACCCTGTCTTTAGATACCCAAACAAAAGAAATGTTGAAGTTGAACAACAAAATTAGAAATACAAGATATACAACCCCAACATGGAGCTATGTCAGGATAAAGAGAATGTCTATCAAGTTTCAATGATATTAACACCCTAGTAGCCATTTCTTGATTCTTGTTTACAGGGTCCTATTGTAGTTTTTGTTTTTGGCTTTGTTAACAGGCGACATGGACTACGTAATTTAATCCAGTTGGAAGTTCACAGGTGTGTTGTAACTGTTTGGTTATAAGGAAATATATGAGAGGAGACGAGTGTAGAAAAAGCATCAGCTTAGAATTAAATGCAGGGTTTTTTATGGCGAATTGAATGCATAAGAGCATCAATGGAATAATAAAAAATGAAATGATAGTTTAAGCAATAAATTAGTAAATAACGTTTGCTCAAGAAACTAACGAAGTCAGAGGAAGGGAAAGGCGTGCTAGAGTTAGAACGAGGCTTGGTTGAATGAGTGAGATGAGCAGGGGAGGTGAAGAGGTAGCATTACCAAGGACTAGATGAATATGCAAGTGACTAACATGCAAGAAATACTCCGATGGGCCAGTAAAGCATTGTCGCTGCCCTGATACTAATCTACTTTGGCTAAGCTTCGATCAAAACTTCGTTCAATTTGCACTTGAGCTCCGCCACAGAACATGACCGACACATGATTACTCTTCCGTTGCGATGGATGTGAAAACGATTCTACCAAGCGCTCTCCAAAAGAACCTCCAGTCAAAAAAAAGGAAAAATTAAATCTACTTTCTGACTTGGGGCTATATGGACAAGTTTTCGAAGCTCCAAATAAAGACAACATAGAAGAAGAACAACAATAACCTTTATTTTAGGATTACCACACTAACTGTTTTTTTTTCACATCAATGATGTTCGCCTTCGAAGAAATTAAGTAAGGGAAGATGCCAATAAGTGGATTGAAGAGTAAACTCACAACAACGTGATTTGAGGTCAAAGAGAGGCGTTGCGGTTTGTACGACAAATTTTTGTTGTATGTAGAAGTGAGTAAAATCTCACGCTGGTATCGAAACGACAAGCACGTCGAAAGTAAAAATTCAACTTGGATAAACTTGGGAACAAGAGGTCGCAAAAGAAATATATAACTTTTCTAGGGAACATAAGACTACTGATGAAATAAGTCTAAAAGGAAAATGCCAGTCTTTTAGGCGAGTAACTAACTGAAGAAAACTAACCTCTGAAAAACTCGTGTAAAAAAAATCCTGACAAATAAAGTTATTCAAATCACTGGGCATTAGTTTGACATTTGGCTGGGTATTGAACAACGAACTGAAGCACTATAAAAGTACTCATTCATTAAACGACAAGTTTGACAGACTAACGTTACCTGCAATGAGGCGATGAGCGTAAAGACAATTGAAATGACATCTAGAAAGTCGATGTGGTCGCAAGAATCCTTTTTTTGCGAGATGCCTTCAGCTCAAAGGGACTATTTTATTGTCTTAGTAGAATGCGAAGTTAAATACTTGAACGAAGTGCGTTCAGTGATCGGGGTGAAGGTTGTAAAAGAAGTAAATTTTTTTTAGAGAGTATAAGATTTTGAAGTAGATCATTATACTTTTTGTAACGTCTTTTCAGGGATCGAAAATAAGAATTGCCAAAAAGAATATGCAACCAGATTGAAAATGTTAGTTCATGTAAGTTTTAGCGCTGCTGTCTGATATAAAGTAGTTGTACGAGGACCTACATAATTCAGTAAAAATTATTTGATGATAAAATGATATAAAGAAATGTAAATATCAACAAGTCCCTCATCGTAAAAACTTGCGATGCACGAGTTTCAAAATCACGGAGTATTAATTGAGCGAACTACTAAATGACCAATTATAACCTAATGATAATTGTTTAATATTTTCGCGGAACTTAGAGTCGGTTTCAAACTTGTGAGCGATATGAATTAATTGTTCCAACATTTCAGTAGTAAAATTTGAATTTAAATGAGCGTTCAAAGTTTTAATTTTGGCTATATTTTGAGCTAATTACTCGTTAATTGTTTTGCTTTATTTCAAACGCTATGAGCCATGAACTTGGTCTCGAACGAAGAGAAAAAATGTCAGTGAATATGAGTAAATGAAATCGTACATTTTCATGATTACATTTTTACGGTGAGACATTTTTTGGATTTTTTCAGATTTATTACAAAATTTAGTGAACCTTTAGTCTCTATGCAATACAAATTTAGGACTATTAAAATTGCCGAAATTATTTTAGGCTTAACATTTTTGTTTTAATATTGAAAGCCATGTGTTTTTATAAAAACTAGGCATTTCTGCAAAAACTGCTTCCATTCACTGAAGTACAAACGTTTAGAATGTAATGTACGGTTGGCTAATTTGTTTTTCAAACCAAACTTCTAAATAAATAGCGACAAATAAATTAAAGTCACTTTATAGCAAAAGTATCAAGTTTCTCGTACGTGCAAAACAATAAACGAACACAATAGCACTTTCAGGCGGACAAACTCCTATTTTGTTTCATTTTGTTATTGACCTTTTATCATTGGAGGCTAAAACATCATTCCTTTGTATTATGGGGTGATATATCTTTTCTACCGAAATCTCTCTGGCATTCACGGAAAAAGAATATATTTGGGCCTACTATCACCTCTCTACTAATTCAAGTAACTTTGTTTCTTTTTGACAACAGCAATATCGATCTCGGTATGTAATGTTCAGTATAATTTAGAAACTTCAGGAATGCTCACTACCATCAAAGATAGACATTGAGACAAAGGAACAAGCGCTCTATCGGAAAAGGAGCATTGAAAGACAACCAAGTATCGATAAAGACCTGCTTTCGATTATTTGATGGCAAGCCTTGGAGGCTGACAGTGATGCTGCCATCGCTCTCTTTAAGTAAAAGAAGATAACTCAATCTGGGGCTATAAACGAGTTGATCAATGTGTCAGTATCTTCTATAAAACAAAATTAACTTAACGTAAGCCGTTCTGGAACATATTTACTGACTCTAATTTCATACATCAACAGGATTGAAGTACAGTATATCACGAGTTGTAACAACAGAACATAGTTCAAGAAGTGGTTGCTCGTCGTACGAAGAAAAAAAAAATTAAAACGTTTGTCAATGTTAGATTCTTCGTATTAAATAATGAAAACTTTTTGATTCTGGAGCTGACGCTCGAAAATCTGCGGAGGCTTAATTAAGAAATCAGCTTATTTGTTTAAGCCAATTGACTCTCGGGACTAGAGTTCTGAGATTTCAATGATCAAAGCCGCAATCAGTATCCAAAAATTAGAAGAATAAGTTAGTGCTCGTTGTGCAGAATCTGGTGTGGTAATTGCTCGAGGCATTCAGTCCGTACCTTCAAATAAACAGTAGGAAAATCACGATTTCTTTTCTCTCATATGTAATTTGGTTGGTACTATTTAATAAAAACTTGTCACTAAGAAGATAGAAACTAAGTTTTCATTGTCTAGCTTACGTGCTTATATTATAGTTTGGATAAATTTCACTCACAGTTTTCTGTACAAATTGACTTTGTTAAAACGCCAATGGCAAATTTAAGTGAAAAGCCTCTTTGCTGAATGAAAAATTTTCAGTAAATTTTTATGAGGTTAAGAATTATAGAAATAACAACTTATCTTCTTCACAGCATTGGATCTGAAACTTGTCAGTGTATTGATACGTTTTCTCATCTCCCATTGAAAGGTAAGAAACATAGTTAGTCTACATTCGGATAATTAACTAAAATAAGACATCTTATTTCAGTTTCTTCCCTCTACCCTCTGAAGAATAAGCATTTAGAATCAATTTGGATACATAACATTTTTTTTGGAACCCATTTTTGATGAACAGATGATTTTTAGGTAAACTGTGATTAGTTAAACCTACAGCTAAGCCTACTCACTTACAACTCTCGTGTCTCCACTCATCTCAGTAGTCAGTTTAATCCCCCGCGCTCGCCAGCGTCCTCGTGACTAAAACCCTTCAAAAGGTGTTTGGTCAAGGAGATAGTCTAACATTTTTAAGGGAATTAATCGAAGATCCTGGAGCTTCTCTCGAGTGGATGTTCTGTTAGCGCCCACCATTGTTAAAATACCGGCTTGTCAATCCCTAAAGTAATCCCTATAACACTTCACAGCAGAGCAAGCAATACTGATACTAGAAGTCTGCTGTTACTGTGCATGTTAGACCATGTTTTTCCTTTTTCCTTTGTGTTCGCTTTCGCTTGGGAGGAAGGCTAGCAAGGACAGCAACCGATCTATTGCTCAAGTGTCTTCGTTATTGTTCTTTTACCTCTTTCATCACTTTTCGATTCTTCGAGACGTGTTCTTCTTTTTTTGTTGTGTTGAGCCGCGCCAACAAAGATGCTAAAAGTTTGCATCCCTGAAGTGCAGTTCTAGTGTTAAAGCCAAATTAATTGAGCATGTGAACTGAAGTCAAATAATGACCGAAATAAAAATATAGTAATAATCCTAAAGTAAATAATTTCAATTTCGGATACATACAGTTGGAACAGTTTATTAATTAAGTTGAAGTTATAAAAATTGCAGATGAGTCATAAAATTTTCTAAAAAGATGTCATGACTGCAGAATCTGTACGCATTTTACACAACTCACAATGGTAAAAAATTTCTACATGCATATGTGGACGCAATTTTCATTATACAAATTTTTATTAACATATATACTGTTATTTTATAAAATTGTAGCACTTCTGAGGAAATGCAATAGATGCATGCAGCCCAAATGCGTCAACCAGGTCATGGTTGACGCGGCTAGAAATACGGCATGGGACTTGGGTAAACAACCGAATAATTATCGAAGTAATTATCTGACCCAAGAATGGGCCAGAAGGTTCGTTCTTATAGCCTCATTCTATTCTACGCGGTAATTATTAACCTAAAAATTTTTGTGATATCTTATAATAAACCTCAAATTTGGAAAAATATCATTGAAAAACACATAAAATATGTTGTTGTAAAACGTTATACAGAATGTTAAATTATTTTCGCCACATTGAAATGTTAAATCAATCATTTACTTTGGCATTCAATTTTATATTCAATTTTTGTGCATTAACGAAACCAAATGTTCTTCCAAGTATGATATTTATCATAATGGCTAACGATTTAAATGAAAGAGTATTTATTTTAAAGCACCACGAAGCGGAAAAATCTAAAACGGATATTACTAAAATCTTAGAAGTTAACAGAATGATCGTTCGAAGAACGTTGAAGCGGTTCAAAGAGCCAGGTCAAGTAAAGAAAAGGTTTGGACAGGGGTTATCTTCGAACTTCCAGAACCTAAAAACTAGTAAAATCCCTGAGATAAAGCGCAAATGAAATCCAAAGAGAGGCTCTAAATGTTTGGTAAAAGAGGGGAATGTATCCGTCGGGACTATGTCAACCATTCTTTTGAAGGACTGGAGTACTTCTCACAAGCATCAAAAGAAACAGCGTAAACTGGGGTTAAATATCTTGCAGGAGCTGAAATCCTTCTCTAACAACTCCACAAAGACACGCTACCGGACCTTGTATTCAGTGACAAAAAGAAATTTGTGACTGGCAAACTATGTGTCATAAAACATTGAAATCATAGAATTCTATGATAATAGGTTCAGAATACATGAGTAATTGCAAATTTTATCTCACGAAACAATTTTTGACAAATTCATTGAAAAATCTAGAGTGCTGAATGATGTATTTTATTTTCTGTTAAAATTTTCCCATCTTTTAGGTATAAGTAACCTTTGTTTTTCTTTCAAAAATAATAAACTGTACAATAAATTTTCTTCAATATAAAAAGTTAGTATCGATACTATACTCTAAGATAGTTCCAAAATTTCCCATTACTAGTGAATTGTCTATGATGCATACTGTCTTGATGCATACTGCCTGTGATGCATACTGCCTTGTTGCATACTGCATGTGATGCATACTGCCTTGTTGCATACTGCCTGGGATGCATACTGCCTCAGCATTGGAATAGAATGTTCGATTTCGTCCAGTTTCCAGGAATGGACGTAGAAATTTATTACTTGGCTGTTAGGCGATTACTCTAAAACTCATGAATGTATTGACCATAAACCATCAGCTGCACGCAAAAAGTGTTGCGGAAATTCATTTTGGAAACTTCAGTTCTACGCTCGATTTGCTATACGAGTGCGTCGAGCGTAGAGCTAAACTTCCAATTCTCTTCAACTTTGCACAAGTCTCACTCTCTTAAAAAGCGGACTACTCTCAATTCCTGCTCTATAAGTTCCCGGAAAAGGGAACTCTCGAGAAAAAAATGTTGCAGTTTGTAAAACAGACCCTTGGAAAGAGCTCTAAAGCTTTGTAGCTCGGTTGCGTATGCAAATGTCTGTCTAAGACTGACTAACGTCATTCGTCAATGACATACGTGAAGCTCACAAGAAACGGAAAATAAAGAGCAGAAAGAAATTGAGCTAGAGACTTAAAACTGGAACTTGAGAAACTTCTCATGGAGAAGGTATCGTTTTGCTGGCGAAAGTACAGCGCAATGGTACTTTTTCTCCTAGGTTTCTAAGGCTGTGGAAACGCACAGACTGAGAAAAGGCTTTAGAATTGGATGGAAGGCAGATGACGTTGTTTTTTTCTCTCCGGCGTCATTTTGCAGTTTGCAGCTACTAGTTCGTTTGGCTACAGAAGACGTGAAAGAATCTCTCGAATACTTTTTAGAGCTCTGTTCGTGTAAGACGCAAACATTACTGTAAATGGAATCAAACAAAAATGTTTGAAAAAATATGAAAAACTGACTTGTGGTTCAACGAAAAATGAGTGTAGTTTTTATGCAAATGAATTAATAAGTATGCTTATGCGAATGAGAAATATCACCTCAGAAGTTTCATTACTGGCGGTAAAATAATTTGTAAGAACAAGGCCTTTTGGGTAAGCATTTGAGTTTGTCGAGCAGGTATAATGTTTGTGAAGAAAGCTTTATTATCCTACGTAATTTAGATGCTCTCATTGTTTATTATACTCGTTGTAAGAGAATGTTTTCCCAAATATATGAGGGAAATTTTTTATAAAAACTGAGAAAATCAACATTTTCATGCTTAATTTCATTAATACTTACTCTGCTCTTATTATCAAGCAACAAAGACGATAATTTGCACCACTTATGAGTACAGAAAAGAATAATTTATAGCTAGGTAGCTAACGTCTAGTCACCTCAATTTATATAATGAAAAATGAAGTTATCAGCCAGTATAATATCATTTCATCGCTATTTTCCTCCGTACATTGCTAATTAAACGGCTCTCTTAGGTCACAATGTCCATCACTTCACGTCTTCGTTACATTGCGCCTCAAAGAAACAATCTGCTAAAACACTTGAATTTTTGCAAGTGGACACAATCATAATACGAAGCGAAATAAGAATCTTTCGTCTACCAATATAAAAATCATTTATCGATAGTAAATTCTGAAATTCCGTTTAGTGTTGTGAACTTAGAAATCACAATACTGTACCTACTGATGGCTGCAATGTTTAATTCCTTCACTCAAAATTCTGTTTTGACGTCAGATGACTAGTTTGAGTAAGGAAGCGTCCGCTTCTCCAAATATAGCACGTCAACAGCTTGACAACTTCTTAGGTAACAGATTAAAACTTAGGAGTGTTGGTACAAATACTTGAAAATAATGATAAATAAAACTTACATTTGGGTATAGATGTTGATTTTGCAAACTGAGTTATGTCGTGCGAACCTTCGTACTTGTTTAGCATCAAAAATCTGTCCTGATAAACTAAATTTTTCTCTAATTTGTTGTGACTAGACTGCAGGGGTGGACTGAAGTCTGTGACTAGAATGCAGGGGTGGACTGAAGTCTGTGACTAGAATGGAGGGGTGGACTAAAGTCTGTGACTAGAATGGAGGGGTGGACTGAAGTCTGTGACTAGAATGCAGGGGTGGACTGAAGTCTGTGACTAGACTGCAGGGGTGGACTAAAGTCTGTGACTAGAATGGAGGGG